>SDVV010010065.1:0-16419 GCA_016164225.1 Gammarus roeselii
TATATACAGTATCAGAGAAGAACAGCGTCCGAGTCACTATCAATTAACAAACATCCTAAGCAATACATTCGATAAAAAAGATTCAAATATCTAGCCATCCTAATTCCTTCATAAATAACATAAATCCTAATTCCTTCATAAATAACACATATCCTAATTTCCTTCATAAATAACACATATCCTAAATCATATCTATCTAATACCTTCACTAAAAGGATACATTCTAATTAAATACCTTCACAAATAACATACATTGAGTCACTAATTATCCAGGGCGATTCTCGCACAGCCGTTCTCGCACAGCGATTCTCGCACAGCGATTCTCGCACAGCGATTCTCGCAGAGCGATTCTCGCACACCATATTTCCAGGGCGATTCTCGCACAACATCTATCTACTTGCATGAACTCAGTCAGATATTTCCGGTATGTCTGTTATGTTAGTATTTGATTTTTCATGAACCAGATCACCTTAGGAGTTAAAGTGCAGGATAATTCCTATTTATTACAAGATCGGTAATGTACATCAGCATTATGTATTGATTGACCGTACACCTTCCATGTTGGTGTAAGATTTATCCTCTGGGGTACGGCAGGAGACGCCGTATATCATAGTTACTCAATGTCGGTTAGGGTAGAGTATTGAATCATATTTAACTATATTTTATAGTTGTTGTTGTATGTTTCGATTGGTTATCATAGGAATATATATGTATTAGGTATAAATTCTCCTAATTCCATAGAATGTTGGGTATAAAATAAGCTTAATTGGATTTTACGATCCAAAATATTGATATGTTTTACCTCTCGTCATTGAATTTGGGTCCGGTTCCATGTCATCTTGGAGAACTAATCTAGCGGATTTGTGTAGAGTGTTAGTGTGAAAATTCTTCAATAATTTAATGTATATCTCAATTATGTTATCCTCTCGCATGTCTTTACTAGATGCTTATTCCCGCATGTCGTACTTTTATAAATAATTGTGATCCGTTTGCAGGTTATAAACTTAGAAGTTATTGATTTTTGCAGGCTTTGTTTTGAGATTGCATTCCAATTCAGTAAATTTGACTTTTTCGAGCATTCACCAGATCCACTGTAGCCTTTTTTATAATAGGTTTGTAATGTACAGGGCCGTAAACCTATCCCATCCTAACCTAATCTAACCAAGGATTATATATTTTTCCCCGTTTTCATACTAATTTCATGCACTTCTTCATTGATTTGAGCGTTATTCATATCAAATCTATCCACTTGGCCCTGTAGTTTTACCAATCTTTAGCAGATAGTGTTCCCCTACAGATATATCTTTTTACACTTTGTTACAAGTCCCGTAATATCGAATACATTCAAGTAATGTTAAGTGATCGCTCGTTAGTAGACTGTTGAGTCCAAAACGTTTATGGAAGCTTCCCGCATATGTCAGTGATTGATATGGGTGTTAAAGGGTTAGCAAGCTTTATGTATGGTTTAACTATTGGAATAAGATTTTTTTTGTAGTGTTGGATGTGTTGCTCCTACCATTTTCGTCTATTATTACGAATATTGAATAAATCCACTCTAACATATACTACAGATCAGTGATGTAAGGTCCGCAGTCAACAAGATCTAGGATATAAACCATTATAAGGTACATAATGTGCGATTTATATATCAATGTACGACAACATAAATCAAATATCAATGAATGCAAAAAGGGTTACAATACACTGCCAAATACATTAATACCTAGGCAACCTAAACTAACAGTCTCCCTACCCAATAGTTATGTATTTATATTCAAGTTTGATGCTCATGTATGACATTGATATGTATGAAACTCTCCACTCGGGCTGTATTTTTAACATATCAAAATCAGTTTGAATACATTTCTCCAGTTTGATCCAGCAAGTGTCCTCTTGCAGATGTTTAGTCTCCAGAATTTTTATTGATATCTCTGTTACATGTTTGGATGAGACTTAGCAGGTAGGATCCAAGAGAACTAATGCACTTCAATCTGTAACACTTGTTACACTTTTTAATGTGGAACAGTTCCGCGCGATATTATTTTCAAAGATTAGTCATCCTAACCAACTTAACCAATAATTATATATTTTCATTCAAGTTTGATGGTTATGTATGATATTTAGTTATTATTTTGTGCGATGTACATATCAAAGCCCCCCCATACAGCTCTATTTTAGGTATTATTTTTTAATATCACACACCGGGCATACACATATACTTTTACATGCATATTCAGGGTCGTTAGCGTCACAGTTTCATCACATGTGTCGACACAATACATTCATACAAAGTTGTTTACCTCACTGTGTCGGCACATGTGTTGACACAATGCATATACACAGGGTCGTTAGCCTCACAGTGTCGGCACATGTGTCGACACAACGCATATATACAGGGTCGTTAGCGTTACTGTGTCGGCACATGTGTCGACACAATGCATATATACTGGGTCGTTAGCCTCACTGTGTCGGCACATGTGTTGACACAATGCATATATATAGGGTCATTAGCGTCACAGTGTTGGCACATGTGTCGACACAATGCATTTATACACGGTCGTTAGCCTGACTGTGTCGGCACATGTATTGACACTGTGCATATATACAGGGCCGTTAGTCTCACTGTGTCGGCACATGTGTCGACGCAATGCATATATCCAGGGTCGTTAGCCTCACTGTGTCGGCACATGTGTCGACACCATGAGGGCTTTTACACATATTTTGTGCAAAAAAAGTTACCATACACTGCCAGATGCATTTATACCTAGGCAACCTAACCTAACCTAACTAACTTAACCAAGAATTATGTGTCATCGTTCGAGATTTGTCCTGCATGCATATGATACCTATTCATTGATTTATGATATATTCATATCAAATTCCTCCACATATCTCTACATTTTGATCTATCATTTGCAGTTTTGATGTACACATTCAATTGTGAGCTAGCAAGTTTCATCCATTTGCATATGCAAATTAAATCGTTTGTTATGATTGTTGTACCTTATTTCGAATGAATCTTGTTTTTTACGTGTTATTCACACCCATCAGAACCTAACCCAACCTTATGTTCGGTATTCAGTCACTGTTATAAACATATGAAGCTCTCAAAACGACTCTAAATATCAGTTTAACATATATGTTATTTATTTCGTTGTCACTCTCAACCCATCTTAGTAAGCAGAGAAGACCCATTTTCAAGCTTAGATGGCTTGAATGTTAATGGTAATTCATATTATTTTTGATATGACACATCTCTACTTCACTTCAAAATGTCATTCACACCCATCAAAACCTAACCTAACCTTATGTACGGTATTCATTCATTGATAAACACATATGAAGCCCTCCAGACGACTCTAGATATCACTTTAACATACATGTTATTTATTTCGTTGTCACTCTCGACTCATATAAGTTAGCAGGGAGGTCCCATTTTCAAACTTGGACGGATTGAATGCCCCAAGTAATTCTAATTTGTATATAGCTTCATACAAATGGACACATGGCCTCACACTATGTTTTTTTCTTACTTTACTTCAATATCTCCACATGGCTCCACAACCTTTGACAACTTGCATCTCTGATTTACCTTTTCTTTCCTATAATTTTCATATTCCTGACGATGACTTCGTTTCAATATCTGATCGGACTATGATTTATAACCTACCAATCTGTAACACATCATGATCATCTACATCGAGATAGGTTTCTGGCATCATTTCACCCTCTGAAACATTTTCTTCTACTGATTTCGACAATTCGATGTTACCTCCGACTGACGAGATGTCTGCAATTCATTTCATAACCTTTGACTTTAGAAGAAAATAAACATTTCATCACGGATATATATAGCTTTATTAGTATTTATTGGAATTATTTACAGACCTTGCTGTCACCATCAATGACATCTACCTCGTTTTTTGATTTGAAACAGCATGGTTCGTACATCCAACCATACTCCTCAGCACTATATTTCAATTTACTCTCAAAATCCTTCATACACTCTATCATATCTTTGATGCGAATACCGAAGGCTGTTCCGTTCCCGTGAGTTCACAAATGTATTGCTTCTTCTTCTTCTTGAACGCTAATTATTCGAAACTTTTCCTATTCAAAGTCATTCTGAGCTTCCTCATTGAGAAATTCCGCATGCGATCCAGTTTTTCTTCTGTTCTTTGGTATAATTTGTTTTCCACTACCTTAGCTTTATTACAGTCATGATGATTATTTTCCACTTGGATCATATCAATTTCATGATTTGTTTACTTATTCCCCCTAAACTTTCTTACATACGACTGTAACGCGTCGACATTAGTTACCCAAAGCCGACTTCCTTTTTCCTGCATCCATATATGAATGATATCTCCCACTCTTTTGATTCTTGTTCTACCCATTCTGAGACAACTGATATTTTCAACGCTAGTCAATATTTGTTCGATCCCACTCATATCATGTTCGGAGATTTCTTCTTCCAACATCTGTGTACAAATTTTTGAGATATGAATATTCATTTTTAGTTTATTCTATGACGGAACGTGTGTCTCTACTTGATCTCAACGTAACACTGACTCCATTCTCGGTATGCAGCTAGCTATTATAAGTTGATTACATGCTTTTATAATAGCTAGCTGCATACCGAGAATGGAGTCAGTGTTACGTTGAGATCAAGCGGAGACACACGTTTCGTGATACAATAAACAAAAAAATGAATATTCATATCCCAAAAATTTGTTTACAACTGTTGGAAGATGAAATCTCCGAAGATGATATGAGTTGGATCGAACAAATATTGACTAGTGTTGAAAATATCATTTATCTCAGAATGGGTAAAACAAGAATCAAAAGAGTGGGAGACATCATTCATGTATGGATGCAGGAAAAATGACATAGGTTCTGGGTAACTAACGTCGACGCGTTTCAGTCGTATGTAACAAAGTTTAGGAGAAACAAGAAAACAAATATCGAAATCGAAATGATCCAAGTGGAAAATCATCACCATGACTGTAATAAAGCTGAAGTCATGAAAAACAACTTATACCTATGAACAAAATAAAATCTGGATCGTATGTAAAATTTATAAATGATGAAACTCAGAATGACTTTGAATTGGAGAAGTTTCAAATCATTAAGGTTCAAGAAGAAGTAATACATCTGTGGACTCATGGGAACGGAATAGCCTTCGGTATTCGCATCAAAGATATGATGGAGTATAAGAAGAATTTTGAGAGGAAAGTGAAATATAGTGATGATGGGTATTGTTGGATGTACGAAACATGCTGTTTCAAAGCAAAAAACGAGGTAGATGTCATTGATGTTGCCAGCCAGGTCTGAAAATAGTGCCAATAAATACTAATAAAACTATGTAAATCCTCAATGAAATGTTTATATTATTCTAAACTCGAAGGTTAATTAATGAATTGCAAACATCGTGTCAGTCGGAGGTAACATTGAATTGTCGAAAACGGTAGAAGAATAAGTTTCAAGGCTTTAAATGATGCCAGAAACCTATCTCGAGGTAAATGATCTAGATGTGTTACAGATTGGTAGGATATAAATCAGAGTCCGATCAGATCTTGAAACGGAGTCATAGTCAAGAATATAAAAATTAAAGAAAAGTAAAGGTAAATCAGAGATGCAAGTCGTCAAAGGCTCTAGAGCCAAGTGGAGATATGTGTGAGACCACGTGTCCGTTTGTATGAAACTGGGTACAAATTGGAATTACTTGTAGCATTCAATCCGTCCAAGTTTGAAAATTGAAGCTCTCTGCTAACCAATATGGGTCGAGAGTGACAACGAAATTAATAACATGTATGTTAAAGTGATATCTAGAGTCGTCTGGAGGGCATCATATGCATATATCAATGACTGAATACCGTACATAAGGTTAGGTTTTGTTTTGGTGGATGTTAATAACATGTTAAGTGAAGTAGAATTGTGTCAAATCAAAAATAATATGAATTACCTGTAACATTCAAACCATCTAAATTTGAAAATAGGTCCTCTCTGCTAACTAATATGGGTTGAGAGTGCCAACGAAATAAATAACATATATGTTGAAATGATACTTTGATTCGTTTGGAGGGCTTCATATGTATAGAACAATGACTGAATACCGTACATAAGGTTTGTTCAGGTTATGATGGGTGTGAATAACATGTAAAAATCAAGAATCATATGAAAAAAGGCATACCAACCAAAACCAACGATGCAATTTGCATATGAAAATTTATTAAATTTTCTAGATCAAAATTGAAAGCGTACAACAAAACTGCAAATGATAGATCAAAATGTAGAGCCATGTGGATGGATTTGATATGAATATATCATAAATCAACGAATTAGTATCATATGTATGCAGAAAAAATCTCGAACGACGACACCTAATTCTTGGTTAAGTTGGTTAGGTTAGGTTAGGTTGCCTAGGTAATAATGCATCTGGCAGTGTATGGTAACCCTTTTTGCACAAAATGTGTGTAAATGCCTACATGGTGTCGACACATGTCCCGTCACAGTGAGGCAAACGACCCTGTATATATGCATTGTATCCACACATGCGCCGACACAGTGAGACTAACGACCCTGTATATATGCATTGTGTCGACACATGTGCTGACACTGTGACGCTAACCACCCTGTATATATGCATTGTGTCGACACAAGTGCCGATACAGTGAGGCTAACAACCTTGTATATATGCATTGTGTCGACGCATGTGCCGACACTGTGACGCTAACGCCCTTGTATATTCATGTGAAAGTTTATGTGTTTACTTGGTGTGTGACATTAAAAAGAAACCACGTAAAATAGAGCTGTGTGGAGGGGCTTTGATATGTACATCCCACAAAATATTGACTAAATATCATTAATAACCATCAAACTTTGATGAAAATATATTATTATCGGTTAAGTTGGTTAGGATGACTAGATCTTTGAAACTAATATCGCGTGCAACTGTTTCACATTGACTTGTGTAACAAATTGTAGTGCATAAGTTCTCTTGGATCCTACCTGCTGAGTCTCATCCAAATATCTAACAGAGATATTGATAAAAATTCTGGAATCTAAATATCTACAAGAGGATATATGCTGGATCAAATTGGAGAAATGTATTCAAACTGCTTTTGCTGTGTTAAATATACAGCCCAAGTGGAGAGTTTTATACATAACAATAACATACATAAGCATCAAACTTGAATAAAAATACATAACTATTGGTTAGGATGACTGTTAGGTTAGGTTGCCTAGGTAATAAAGTATTTGGCAGTGTATGGTATCCCTTTGTGCATTCATTGATATATGATCTATGTTGTCGTACATTGATATATATTTCGCTAATTATGTACCTTAGATGTGGGTAATATCCAAGATCTTGTTGACTGCGGATCCTACATCACAGATCTGTAGTAAATATGTTAGAGTGGATTTATTCACTATTCGTTATAATAGACAAAAATGCTAGGAACAACACATCCATCACTACAAAAAAAATCTTATTCATACAGTAAAACCATTCATAAAACTTGCCAACTCTTCAACACCCATACCAATCACTGACATATGTGGGAAGCGCACATAAACGTTTTGACTCTACAGTCTACTAACGATCGATCACTTAACATTACCTGAATCTAGTCGATATTACTGGACTTGTATCAAGCAAAGTGAAAAATTGGTATGATCAGCCTCCGCTAGCACATATATTGGACACAAGTGCTAACCGAACACTACAACACAGAGTGCCTCTAGTGGGAGAAAGAAATCAAAGCCCACTGTGTCATAACAACGAGCTCTACAATGTTTTACTAGGTCGTTTCTCAGCAAACTACCACTGACATATAACAAACTTAGAGGCAACACCCGGTCATGATACAATACCTCAGACGTACCATGCATCTGTTTAGTCAAACATCTCTGAACGACGTCGAGCAAAGTCACACCCTAGACATAACCAAGAATCTATGCACTGGTACAGTGGTTAAGAATGGGCCTGACATGAGTCTCAAAGAGTTTGGTCATAAAAAAGCTGGGCTTCTGTTCACTGACGACCTAAGTAAATTACTACAACGATGAGCAGCCTGTCGCATAACCTCTCCAACAAACCCACGGAACTCAAGATTGACGTACAAGAGAACTTATGAAATTTGCGTTGAACATAGACGAACTCCAAATGACAACCAAAGAGTGTAAACCTCTACACCAGGAGCCCTCCATCAGTGAATCGTCTTATAAAACGTTACACTATACACTTGCTAGAGCTCAATGACGAAATTTCACAAGATGCAGTACGGACTAACACCTCATAAACATACATCAATAACAAAATAACTACGTAATTCTCTACTCTGCTCTAATTCACATCAAAAAATTGTAATACACTTGGGGTATCTATCATAGTAAATCCGGTGTACTTATAAAAAATAAACATAAACACAACAAGCTTTGGCCTAGAGGACTCCTCTAACAACTAAACATTGAAGTATGGTCCTACAATAAACATACAATAGGCTAACAACAAGACCGAGTTTGTAACACATCGAATCATCTATATCTATAATATCCGCGTCAAACATTGTACTAGGATGTAAAAGAAATACAAAACACATAAAAAAAATTATGTAACTAAATTACGCCTGAAATAATATATAATATTGCAGATACAAACGTAATATATCCTAATATTCCGATATTGTTTAAATAACCAACAGGTTAAATTGAAGATGGAAACTGTACAGAGAACATATAAAACTCAAAGACACATGCTAAAATGTTCATGATATGATAAAAATAAGAAGATTGATGCAATAACCGATCAATTATGCCTGAAATAGTGTGTTACATGGACGATGCAAACCTAAAACAACATTTAACAAATCCTATAGCTGTATGAGATAACTATTCAAAATTCCAAAAAACACTACAAATTCAACATAAATCATCCGATCTTTACTAAGTATACCTAACACAATATAATAACTTACAATAAATCCATATCGTTCAGGTACTCTCTCGATTGGAACACCGCGTCAATGGAACGCCGATATATCTGGTTAAAACCTTGATAATGTGTTATGGGGTTAATAGATTCTCGTAACGAAGCTGCTGCATCAACCCAAAACACAAACATCAACTTGCCAACTACCTATAAATATTATATACATATGAGATGAATAGAAAGAAAATACACAAAGCATTGCCTTAAATTCAATATCAGGCTGGTACCAAGCGTCCAACCGTTAAGAACACCACCAATCAACTTCAGAATGAGTCATATATACCCCAACTAGATAAGAAAACAAACATGCATGTACAGAAATATATATAGAATTTTAATTCAGACATGAACATTTAACGAAACAATCACTCAAAACATAGAAATAATGACAAATCAGCCATGGAAAAATCAAATTCATATAACAGGTAAGAGCAAACTTACCTGATTTACCAAAGCGCATCCAATGCTTTTAACGTTTAGGACTGCATGTAAATCGTTATGTAATTGCTAGATTTAATATCAATACAAATTATTTTATGAAAGTATGTTATCAATACCCCTAAACATTCAGAGGACCAGCATTGAAATGCATATATGCAACATAACTTGCAATAATATTTTAATACAGTATGCCCAGCATTGAAATGCGAATAAAATAAACAATCTGTTAACATATTTATCCGAATGAGTCACCTGTTAGCCGCCTGCCTGACTCCGGTCGTCCGTGAAAATATGGGGCGCAAACTCCCTTGACTTAAAGTTCCTCTATTTACCCCTATCTAATTCCTCCACTAATGGCCGTTCAGCTGACATTATAGCTACTATTCAAGTTCCTGCAGGCCGAAAACACCTTGGAGACAATTATTTTGATAGATGTTTTATGTAATCACAGTATTGGCAAGGTTTGGAAGATACACTTTGGCTGTTCTTGTGCATGATGTTCCTAGTGTGGGATCCATTCTGAGTTCATGTCAAAAGAACAATGATATTGCTCCCTTTATAATATGTTCCTGAATAATCGTCAAGAGATTTAATTTTACACAGGGCTGTTGAATTCAGCAGAATATTGATCGTTATGCATCCTAATAAAGTGGTTTTAAAAAAAATATGATGTCCTTTCGCCTGTCTCTGACATAAGTAAACGTTCCACTCGTTGACTCCTACAATTGTGTAATCATCATGATATGCAACAAAAAACACATAATAAAGGCATGATCGTGTTTCAAGTGCAATGTATGTATAGTTAAAAATGTAGAGTACGGCAGTTGTCTTATAAGAACTATCCATATAAATTAGTTACTTCAATGAAATAAAGTGACAGTAGGATTTTTTTTCAATATTTTGTTACCACAATGAAAAAAATATATATAACAAATGGTTGTTACTCATATCTTTCCTATTCCAGTGTCTATTGGAGGGCTACAACATTGTTATTTTATGACACTGATAACCTAAAAAATGTATCTGGGAGTCTACGTATTAATGTCTGATGATGGGGAATAACATGAATGCTATGTAATACTAGTTAGAGAGCTGAGCGAGAAAATGCATGCACCATTGTCATTTGTACGAGTTGATGGCATATTAGACTGTTCTCAAAAATTTCCCAACAACATATAGCTACTGGTAATTTTGGCATGGTGTTGGCGCGGCCGCTGCCTCTTTCAAATTTCAGACGTTGGTAAAAATATTGAAGAGTGTTCAAATGCCCATGTTAATAAAATTGACGTTCTGTCATGCTCACCGTTATCATTATAACCAGGATAGGCGTGTGGTAACGTTTGGAGCTTGTAATGGCGTGGAAGGTGCTGTCAACTATGACAAAGGTCTCATTTCTACCTCACGTCTCAGTTCTTGGAAGTGTGTCAGCCCTAACTTCTACACCCTGGGGTAGCCGTCCATAATAGTGAATTCGAGGTGACAAAGGCTTATAACAATGTTGACAAGAAAGTGCTGTGGAGGGTGTTGCGTTGATATGGAGAGGCGGAAATCTTTTGAAAGCAGTTCAGAGTTTCTATGCTGACAGCAGAGCATGTGTCAGAGTGGGGAGCGAGATGAGTGATTGGATCACTGTGACAGTGGGTCTGAGACAAGGCTGCATTGTTTCCCTGGCTTTTCAATCCCTACATGAATGGAGTAGTCAGGGAGGTGAACGCGTGTGGGTGTTGATTTAGAACTGCTGGAAGCGAATGGGCAAAATTGGCAGTGGAGAAAGTTACTGGTTGCAAATGATGCAGCACTGGGGCGGAACCGGAGGAGAAACTGTGTTGGCTAGTGACAAAGTTTGGTCGAGTGTGAGATGAGGAAGCTTCGAGTTACCGTGGGTAGAAGTAAAGTTATGAGATGCTCGGGGATTGTCGATACGAGCAAAATTGAAATCCTCTTAAATGGAGAGTTAATGGAGGGAGTTCAGTATCTCAAGTATCTAAGCTCCTATGTGGAGCAGACTGAACTAGCAGAAACTGAGGTAAAGTTGCAAACGAAAAAAGGGTGTAAAGTGCTGAGTGTACAGGAGTGTAATGAGCTGTAGGAAGTTGAGGATGGAAGCAATGACAGAGTTTAATGAGTGGGTAGTTTTATGAGTGGATAGACTTGGAGGTGAGAGCAGAAGACGAGCGTGAAGAAATCTGGACACATTCAGCCGCAATCGAGCTCGCCGTCAAAAATCAGGAAATTTCCCTGTTATCGATTGGAAAGAGTGAGGGGGGAAGGGGGTTTGAGATTGATCGAATCTGGAGCTCCCTGTGCTTGTAGACAATGAAATACACACTTTTCCTTTTTGCGGAAACGGTTAGAGTGGGCCGAGCAGTAGTGCGAAAAAAGTGGAATGTTCTTGAGATGAAATGTTTGAGGGACATGGCTGGGGTAATGCCAAGAGACAGAAACAATGATGAATTGTTCATATTAGACCCGGTATGGTGAATAAATTATAGATCAGAGTAGATTTACGTGTTCTGAGATGGTTCGGGCACATGGTGAAGATGTATGAAGGGAGATTGAAGGAAAGAGTGATGAAAGCGGAGGTGAGTCAACGTAGGTCTAAAGCTGACCTAAGATTGGGTGGATAGATGGAGTGAAGCAGGCGGACGAAGGGGAGACTTGAGTGTGAGGTAGCGGGAGAGCGTGCAATGGATAGGCCTGACTGGAGAATGGTTGTGAATGGATAATTTTATTGACGCTGCCCCGATATGCTTTCCCGCCCTTAATTGACATCTCGTTAAGCAACAGGATGGTCGTGAGTCCCCCACCGACGACAATCACGTTTCTTAATGAGATGTTAAGGGCGGGAAAGCACATCTGGGTAGTGTCAAAATAATGTCCTCCATTCACAAACATTCTCTACTCACGCCCAGTCATCATGACGCAGCAGGGGTCAACCAGTCACACTGTCGGCCCTGCTGCTGACACTCACCTCAGACCACACTCATGACCCGGAGTGTGTGTTGCGGGGTATACCGGCCGGATCCTTTAGCGAAAAAGGGCTACGTTAAATGAGTGTGAATGTATGAGGTGTATGAGGTGCACCTTGCTGTCGGCCTCTCCACCCCCTGGGGGATTCGGCCTAGTGTTTGTATCTGTATCTGTTCATTAACATCAGGAAGGGTAGTTATTTAATAATCAATGATTATGATTGTTTGATTTAAAAATGCTGACACCTGCTAGTTAAGATTAGCCAGAGTATATCGTTTTAAATAAGTTCGGTGGTAAAGGAGTGTTTGCGTGATGACCATTCAAGATACAATGAAGTAGAAGGTAACTATGCCGCAGAACGTGATTAAGTAACCCAGAGAAACATCTCGGACATTAATTAGTCTTTGCAATGCAGTTGCAGTGATTGTTTATAGCTGTAGGGCAAATGCGCTGGATAGACGGACGCAAACCATTCGAAACACTTACAGAGCTTCTGTCGCAGCTACATGCAGCAATCGAACATGATATAAGCAACAGATGTAGGTCCTTTCATATAAATAACAGGTGGGATGCGTTAGCGTCCGGTCAGTGTGCATGTACACTGAAGAGTGCTTTTTGATGAAAAAAAAAATGGTCTTCTACTTTTTTTCTAGAAGTGCTAATCTGCGACAGCACTAGGCAGAGAAGGAACTTCAGAGTTTATTGTACGCTATCATTTGTGGATATGTACACTGCTGTAATAATTTCGGAAACCTATATTTAGAAGGAATTTGTTACTTGATATCTACATGCTAAAATATTATGTACGTCTTATAACTGTCGTGACCTTACTGGTACATTGTAAATGATTGATGCGATAATACACTGATGAATTCATACCACACAAACCCTATACAGCAGTGCTACTGTTACCACCGAACTTACAATAATTGATGTCATGCATGCCGGATGAATTCCACCCAGTACGTAACTCCCAATTCAGTGATTTGGTGACATCCTCTAAACCTTGCGACAGACCCTACTACTACTTTGGCCATAATAAAGTCTAAATAGGATGCTTTGCGCAATCCGGCATCATTGTTCAATGACTCATCAAGCGAACAACCAATCTTTATTACAAATTTATTATTCCTAAGTAAAAATATTGTCCAACTTTTCTTTACGGGTTCGCATCATGAGGCGACTGAGTGAGGAAAGAGCATTGCCATTTGAGCAGAGTGGTAGACTTTTCGGTTTTCGATAATAAATTCTTCACCAACGTTATTACGTTTCAATGTATGATTAATGCATCTTATTCATGTGATGATATTTTTGCACTGCAATGAACAAATAAAACTACTTGAATTTCATGAAGACCGTCGGGAACAAACAATTTTGTACACAAAATAGCTGAC
The DNA here is from genome assembly GCA_016164225.1 of Gammarus roeselii. Taxonomy (NCBI): domain Eukaryota; kingdom Metazoa; phylum Arthropoda; class Malacostraca; order Amphipoda; family Gammaridae; genus Gammarus; species Gammarus roeselii. Next base: position 13,801 of record SDVV010010065.1, read on the forward strand.
ATTTTTGCGAGCCCGCGTTGTGGTCTAATGACTAATTTGGAGCCCCAAGATTGGCTAATTTCGAGCGCAACCCTTTTCATTGCTGCCAGTTTACGGTTTGCTGTTCGTCGCCCCGGCATAAAATAGTTCATTAAAACAATATTAGGAACAGGAAAAAAAATGTATAAATATATTTCACTCGATTTTGAGGACGACAACAATGGAAGAATAGTTAGCTTTGGTAGTAGAATAAAATTTAGGAAGACAAAAAAGTCATACTACGAGTATCATAATATGGTCAATGGGAATAATTAAAGTACGAATGTCATAGAGATTGCTCAACGATGTTAACTTTATACCGTGGGTCACATAATATTTTTTGTGGTCATTCAAGAGACTGAAAACCAAATGAGTTTCAAGTTATGTGATTGTTTCTTTCTTGTTTCCTTTATTTGTTAGGGTTTGAAAACGACTTTCTAAGTTGTTCGTTAGACCTAGAGATACTGCACAAAAACTTATTTTTCTCTTTTGGTTTCAAAATTCCTTCGGTAAAACAAATTTGGCTGCAACAAAGGGAAATGCCAATTCCCTTTGTTGCAGTGATAAAGTGGAATTGTTGGCTACTAGTAAAACAGTACGTTATGTCAGCAAATGGTTTGTTGTTACATGAAATACATTTCTTGAATAATTATTGGCAAAAATTGAAATGAAACATGAAATTACCCTCTGCCCCTAAACTTTAGATGTTATTTACGCAAGTATGCTGGAAAAAATGTTCTTTCAATCATTGACATAGGATTAGTTATTTGAAATGCATAATGTATACTTAGTGAATATTCGTCAGAAAATGATTGTTTAGATACCTGTTTATAATATATAATATAAGTACTTCGTCAACTGTGTGTATCAGCCAACATTAACAGCTGCGCAAAGAAAACTCAGCTTGAGCATTTTCAAGACGTGTTCCCACACGCGAGGGTTGACCGAGGCATTGTGATAGCGAAGAGACAGTTACACAAGTTCTTGTGGCAATCAAACGGACCGTATAAATGACTTCTAACATAAACGTTCTTCAATTTAAGAAATGATCACTGTCATGATTTATTTATTTATTTATTATTTACTTCTATGATCCACCGGCACTGTTATGATGAAAATGTTATCTTAATAGGAAGGATTTTGTTGTGGAATCAAAATAATCTTCGAGAAATATATTGTTGTTGTAACATAACAATTTTATCTTCTCTAAAAAAATGGACAATTGCCTATTGTTGTAACGAACACATTTTATTGTATGATCTAACCAATGATGCTTCTTACTGGCCCGTAGAGTCAACCAGCGCGTACTCAGATATTCCACAAGACGGAAGGAAGGGAAGAGGGAGGGAGGTAATCGGTGTATCAGTCAAGCCCATTGCTTGATAGCATCTGACAATTCTATGGTAAACAAACTCGTTCATTCACAGAGGATAATAATAATCGAACAAAACTCCTCCCTGAAGGATGTGGTTGAATTAGTAATTTATGTATTATTTCCGAGGTACTAGAAGCTAGTAAACGTATGCACAATAAAATTCGAGCTATTCGTCAATTTTAGTTAGCGCATTTGCTATTATCGACGTGAATTTCCGTTTCAGCGGAAGATACATCGTCTCTCCAGTTAAACTTCGTCCTCGGCAGTTTCATTGGTCCGACTTGCGGTGACTTTGGCCGCAAATCGTATCCACTTAGTATTTTAGATTAGATTAGATTAGAGTAAAGAAAACAAACGAGCACGAGTGCTCATGTCGAGTGTATCCTTTGAAAAAAGTGAAAGAAGAGTGGGGATAGTCAACGAGGCTTTAGAAATTCACGCACACATACAGAAAAAGTAAGGTTGTAAGGACAGTAAGGAGAAGGACCACCACTACGCGCTCTACCACCTACTACAACTACCCCACTACTACCTGGGGCATTTCAGCCCCGGAGAAGAAAGAGTCGAATGTCAGGACGACAATTCAGGATCTGGGCAAACAAGGAGCGAAGTGAAGGTATTAGACGGTCGAGCAGAGACGGCCACGCCCGTACGCTCAGCGGACTCACCACTTTTCCTCAAGCGTATGCCTGTAGGCTTGCCCCAGAGGTTGGGTCAGACGGACTCCAACTAGGTATTGAGTCTACTTCCAAAAGAGCTTATGGGAATTAAATTTCGACAAGTATGTGAACATTTAAGAGAGCAGCACACCCAGTTGCCCAGGTAGTTGTCTTCCCCCATGTGCTAAGAAGATTAGGTCTTCTGTGCGCAAGCGGTTCCTTGAAGGCTGTCGCACTTGAAAGGGAGACGTCGGAGTGACTCTCCTAGGGAAAGACCTGCCCTTGGCTGGCAAGAGTCTAGGTCGGAATTTGCAAAAATGTCGTGAAATTTTGATAAGGGCAAATGTAGGCGAGCACCACGCCAAGTTTCCTGGGAGTTTTTCTCCCTAGTGTTCAGTAGAGTAAGTCTCTGACCACGTGTGCCAGACGTTGCTGCACCAGGTCCCACCCGAATCTGTGCTACAGAAGAGAAGGCGGTTAGTTATTCACATCGTACATTGGAATAAATTCCAAGGTGAGATGTCTGAGGGGCATCTCCAGGGATGAGCTTGCACCGGGTGATATATA
>SDVV010010066.1:0-16419 GCA_016164225.1 Gammarus roeselii
GCCCTTGGCATCCCGCTGTCGGGATGGTCGTGGGTGGGGGGGCCCGGTCATTATGACGCGGCGGGGGTAAACCAGTGAAAACTGTCGGGCCCTGCTGCTGACGACGGTTCCTCGGTACATTCGGGACCCAGAGTGTAAGTTGAGGGGCTACCGGCCGGACCCTTTAGCACAAAAGGGCTAAGTTGTGTGAGTGTGAGGGTGTGAGGTGCGCCTTGCCGTCGGCCACCCCCCTTTCTGGGGGATGCGGCCTAGTGTCTGTATCTGTGTCTGTGTTAATGTGCTATTTGGTGATTGTTATAAAAACATTAGAAAACGCCAAGACACGCAGCCTGGGGATTAGGATTCTCTTACATGACGTCTTCTATGGGATGTATCTATAGGTGATCACTAATGTACCGTTCAATGACGGCATTGTTCTGTCCGTTTAATGTTTCAAAATATCTCCAACTGAAATGCAATGTTGTATCTTAGCTACGCATGAGTGCACAGGAAGTTTTTCTAGAATTTAATCAAGCAGCCGGTGCTGCCATCTCGCGATCAGATCTGCATCCGACTTACGAGCTTAAGAAAGAGCGTAGCGAGGGCTGCGTCTCACAGCGTAGTTTATTGTCTCTGATCTAATGACTTTGATCCTGCACAGTTTGTTAATTTAATGTGTTCGTTTATTTCCAAGCTATGTAACGGCTTTTATTGTTCTTATATAGCGTTATATGATCGTTCTGTTTCATGTTGATTAACAAATAAGTCCATATAATACCCTGGTTACGTTCCACTGTAAGCGGTACTTTTTCTTTAGATGATTCGCCCATCTAGTGTTTCCGAACGAACGAAATTTATGCTCTGACTTCAATATGGTTAGCTCAGGCATCCGTATCACAGTTCGTTTTGTTTGTTTTTCTAACATGACTATTAAAATACTTCAGTTCTTTCGAGGGCGGGAGCCTTTTTTTCCCCATAGGGTTTGTTCGTTATACGGACACGCATTTAATGTCCCAGTTTCTTGACCAATCAACCATCATAACTTTTGTTTTGTATTCTTGTTTCGAGTTCGGGATATTCTCCCCCACATTTGTTAGTGGTACCTACCATGTGTCCAAGTTTGAAGTTATAGTTTATGTGGAACCTTTCTTAAGAAGTTTTTGCGACTAATTTCACTAGAAGAAATTCAGTTTTTTTATAACTATATGATCATCGACATGCTGTGTCCAGATATAATGCCATCACACGAAATTTCACATCCGGTTGAACTGCTAGCGGGGAAAGTATCGCTTGTTCTTTTGTTACAAGCTAACCATAAATGAATCTTCTTTTGCTACTGTGCTTAACTTCTTGTGTTCAATTTCTGAGCTTTCTTTATTTTATTTTAAGTACAATGTGTTATTTATCGTCAGTAATTCCAAAAATATTTAACGATTTTTTACTCAGGTTACTTTAGTTTGTTTTAGTCTTAGAAAAGTTGATGTCAGTGTCTACCTCATTGCTAATTGCTAGTGCAATGGCTTCTGAACTTACTTAAGTTGCCTTCATTAGTTACCAAAGTGGGGAATCTATTACCGTATTACGCCCCCCAATCAAATATCAGGAAAAGAAAACAATCGTAGAAATGATTAATGTGTTGACGTTAGTTGACCTGCATTACCAAAGTGTTGATTGCTGCTGCACCACCGCAGTAGTTCTTGTTGTTTGGTGTTTCACGCTCGCCTGGCTCTACTGCCATGTATTTGTTATGGAACGGTCATTAGGTGTGCAACGTACGGTAACGCTCTTCAGCGCCGAGTATTAACGCTACGAATTAATGTTGTGTATGCCAGAGGATGGTTAACATTTATTTCACTGATGATATCGTCTTCAAGTGATGGTAAAAGACATTTGCATTCAACTTCAGCAGCCTAGTTTCTGAACGATTGACAGCAATGTTGTTACAAAGAACCATTACTGGCTATCAATAAGTGAGCAGCTGTCATTTGTGCGTCTCAGAGGGCAATGTTTGGCCCGCACTGTATCTAGATGAAGTTCCGAAGTGCTGTGTTGGTTTTCGATAAGGTGATGGCCACCATTACGGCAGTGTTTTGCCCTATACTCAAGATTTTTTGTAGCACTAGCGTACTGTTACCCAAAATGTTTTTCTTGTTTTGAAATGCATAATGTCGATGTAAACGGCTCAAAAAGACTCCAAACTAGGTAAATGTTTCTTAGGATGCTAGTCCTATAGTGTGTCAACAAGGAATTTTTGCTAGTTCCTGTAGATCTTTTCTAACATGGCGACATGTTGTGGCACTCTAGTCATTTAGAACAGACGACCTTTGAGGAGTAGACATTTATGATCATTTCATAAAAACCTTCATATTAGTGGACTCCTCCCCTTTGATATGCAATTTTTTACTTTTACGGCATTGTAAGTATCTACTTTTTTTTAAACTGACGGGGGCTTCTTTCAATTTTATTTTGATATTGTTTGAGTCGCGGAATGTGCATGGTGGGAGTTCGAATGAAATAAAGAGGAGAGAGATTGGGGAGATGTTTATGAGGAAGAAGTTTGATGTGCCAGAGCGGAGTGCGACCATATTGCATGAGAAGTGCGAATGTGAGTCAAACCTGGTAAGCGGAAGGAAGTCGGGCTTGAAGGGAGGTTGGGCACGAGAATGTGTTGTGTTAGTATCGAGTGATCTGCGACTTTGTGTAACAGTCTCCTGTGCGGCACCTTGTAGAAGGCTATTTGGAAGTCTAGGTAGATGACATCCTAAAGCCTCGTTGACTATCCCCCATTTTTCTTTCACTTCTCTCTAAGGAAACACTCGAAATGAGCACTCGTGCTCGTTTGTTTTCCTTACTCTAATCTAATCTAATCTAGTAGCGTTGCCGAGGAGAAGGAGGTATCCTTCAAGATTGGTTAGGGCGATTGCGAGTGCTTACGGACCTGGTTGAGCGAGATGAATGAAAAGGAGGAATAATTTTGGACTGACTTGAGTGAGTGCATTGAGTTTTGGAGGTCAATACGTCGTGGTTGTACTGAGGGACATAAATATAAGAGTTGGAGATGTAGTAATTTAATTTGGGCCTCGTTTTCACCGGGGCTTGAACGCGTCATTACAGTGAAGAGAACCTGATTGGTCTGTGCATGAAGCATGCGGTGGTGGTTAGAAACGGCTTGTTCGAGAAGCAAGGTATCCACAAGTACACATCTGTAAGTATGGCCCATGGTGCAGTGGTGTAGAGAGCGCCGACAAATTTAGTGCCGATTTCGAGGAGGGTGGTGAAGCTGCTGGATGTGCCGGTGTTGAGAGGTGAGGGTAGAAGAAAGTCTGACCATCTACTAGTGGAAGGAAAATTATAAGTGGGGCAGAGGTGAAAGGCGAACAAATGTGGAAGGAGGAAGAGAGGTAGTGAAGGTGAGTGAACTGAACTTGGCAAGCACAGTTGAAGAGTTCCAACAGTTGTTGAGGGAGATTTTCGACAGCGTGAGAGGGCTTGAACTGAGAAATTTTGACCAAGATCAAGAACTTACTCGACCGTGGTAATGTACGGAAGAAGTGGGTCGAGTATTTTGATGAGTTGCTGAATGTTGAGGATGTCAGAAAGGCTGACGTCGCTCTGGGTAGTAACTGTTTTGAGAGACTTGTTGCGGACATTACATGGGAAGAAGTGCATTAGGCGGTAAAAGTTATAAAAGCAAGGAAAGACCTATGGGTTTGATGGCGTTACGACTGAGTACCTGAAGAGGGGTGTATGAACGAGGCTACTGAATCTGTGGCAGGCGTGGTGCCGACTGAGTGGGTCTGTGCTTGCATTGTTCCGCTGTATAAGGGCAAAGATGAAATTTAATGCTGCACTCGAAAAGTATTAGTAACGTGTTGTCGTTAAGTTATACGGTAGAGTGCTAAACGAGAAGAATTAAGACATTATGGTTGGTGCGATTAGCGAGGAATAGTGTGGCTTTAGGAGTGGTAGGGCATGTCGATCGAATTTTTGTAGCGAGACAAGTCTATGAGAAGTACCTTGCGAAGTGAAAGGTTGTATACAGAGCCTTCATTGATCTGGTAAAGGCACACGACCTAGTCGACAGGGAAGCGGTATGGAGGGTGTGACGTTCTTATGGAGTGAGCGGAAAGCTGCTGGAAGCGGTACCGAGTTTCAATGTTGACAGCAGAGCATGTGTGGATGAAGTGGGGAGCGAGGTGAGTGATTGGTTTACAGTGAAAGTGGGATCGAAGCGAGGTTGCGATTTTGATTTCAACCTAATTTCCGCCTGACGAGGCTTCGATATGTCTCCCTGGCTGTTCAATCTCTACATGGATGGAGTTGTCAATGAGGTGAACGCGAGTGTATTGGGTCATGGCTTAGAACTGTTAAGAGCGAGAGTTGGTAGTTGACTCGGTTAGTGGTGGCGGATTCTGAGGAGAAGCTGTGTAGGCTTGTGTCGGGGTTCGGTAGATTGTAGTATGACCTGAGGAAGCTGCAAGTTAACGTGGTAAAAGTAAAGCAATGGTAAGTTTGAGGAATGTTTTCTGCGTATAGAATCAGTGCCCTAAATGTTGAGTTATTTGAGAAAGTGCAGTGTTGTCAGTACCTGGGCTCTCGTGTGGTAAAGATTGAACTAGTGGCAACCAATGTGAGGTCGCGATTGAGTGAGGGGTGTAAAGTGTTGGGTGTACTGGATGTAATGAGCTGTAGGACGTTGGGATGGAAGCATAGAGAGTGTTGAAGGAGGGGTAGTTGTCTCAACTGACCCCAACAAACCCGATACTTGGGGACTAGAGCAAAATAGAGAAGAAGGTTGAATGTTTGAGGGGCATAGCTGGAGTGACGCCGAGGGATAGAATCAATACCGAGTAGTTCGAATTAGAACCAGAAAACTTGCGATGACACGTCTTGGCTCCGGTCGAATAAAGCCTAATCGAATAGAATTAAAACTCAACGGGGGAGCGTGCGATGACTCGCGTTGAAACTCCGGTGGAATCGAGGCCCAAATCTAATAGAATTAGAACGGAGATGATTACTAATCTAGAGGACAGATTAGTGTTCAAGATTTGAGGCTTATCTCCACCGAAGCCTCAACGCCAATCATCGCAAGCTCCCTCGTTGGGCACGATGGAGGACTAAGTAGATTCACGTGTTTCGAAATGATCTGGGCACATGTGGACGATGAATGTCACGAGCTTGGTGAATAGTGATAAACGTAGACCCATGACGCTGCAAGGGTAAACCAGTCAACGCTGGCTGACACTGATCTCTGACCTCACTCCTGACCCGAAGTGTATGTTGAGGGGTCTCCTGACCGGACTCTTTGGCGCCAAAGAGCAAAGTTTGTAGTCTCTCCGTCGGTCACCCACCTGTCAGAAAACAGGCGTGTGTGTGTCGATATCAGTTATTCTGAATGAGATCCTCGTATTTGTTTGAATGTCTTACGTAGTTTAAAGTATGTGTGCATTATGTAATTTTATTTGTCTATCCTAGTAATCCTCAGCGCAAACACTTGGTTTTTCCACTTGTGCGCCACCGCTTATTTACATGGAACATTTCTAGAGTGAGATCGATGCTGTCAGATTCAATTTCAATAGCAATTGTTTATCGTGACAGTTTGATTTAGCAGCCGACGGCATTCTAAATCTAAAGGAAACACTCTAGCAGCAAGGTTCTTAATAAACGTCAATACATCCTGATCTTGCAAATTCTAGGTACATTTTTATCCTCATCGCCAGCCTATTAATAAATATGTTTTTCATAGGATTTGATTTGGATTCGGTGTTTTTATAGGACGAACATTTTGCCGGGTCCTATGAAACTGTTACTAGTGTGAAAAGTTGTCATTTATAAACAACCGGTTTTTAGTCTAGTGTGTGTGGCTAGGCTGGGTTTGCAACCCAGCACAGCCACACACACACCAGACTAAATCCCGTCGTTTATAAATTACAACGTCCACTGTTTGCACCAGTAATATTTTTACAACACCCGGCAAAAAGGTTTTCCTATTAAAACAATTGATAGAATTCTATACAAACAATATGAATTAATAGGCTGACGACAAGGATAAAAATTTACCTAGATTTTGGAAGTTCAGGATGTATTGACGTTTATTAAGGGCCTTTCTGCTCAAGTGTTTCCCCTACATTAGGAATGCCGTCGGCTACTAGATCAAGCTGACACAGTTAATAAATGCCATTGAAATTGAAACTCTGCCAATTGCATCTAATTAATAGAACTGTATCAAGAGTCTATTGTAACCTTGTCTAATGTATTTATATTATGACAAGATACTCGTCATACCATTGTTACGTATGCATAGACAAGAACATGTGCCTAGTTATTCGAATAACTTGTCTGCTAGCAGAGATGCACGGCGTGTTTGGTTTATCGGAATCAATATCTTTGAAATGTCACATCTTAAAGTTCAGATCTGATAAAGAGACGTTACTCTGAAAGTTCAGATCTGATAGAGGGACGTTACTATTAAAGTTCAGATCTGTTAGAGAGACGTTACTCTGAAAGTTCAGATCTGATAGAGAGACGTTACTCTGAAAGTTCAGATCTGATAGAGAGACGTTACTCTTGAAGTTCAGATCTGATTGAGAGACGTTACTCTGAAAGTTCAGATCTGATCGAGAGACGTTACTCTTGAAGTTCAGATCTGTTAGAGAGACGTTACTCTTTAAGTTCAGATCTGATAGAGAGACGTTACTCTGAAAGTTCAGATCTGATTGAGAGACGTTACTCTGAATGTTCAGATCTAATAAAGAGACGTTACTCTGAAAGTTCAGATCTGATAGAGAGACGTTACTCTGAAAGTTCAGATCTGATAGAGTAATGTTACTGTTAAGAGTATGGACGAGTATGTGAAATGGGATTCGATGCAAAATGTAACCGTTTCTTTCTAGTGTAGATGAGTGAGTGGTTGTAGTTGCATTATGTTAGGTATCCATCGAATTATTGTATCTCTTCTCTACGTTTGACTCGTCGGCTTTGAAGTGAAGTATAAAGCCAATTGGCAACGTCTTATTGAGAGCAGAGAATGAACCTAAGACTAATCATTAAATGTTACTAAAGAATAGTCATTAAATGTTACTTACATTTAGTGAATGTTTCCTTGACCTACTTCAGTGAACTGTGAAACGCCGCTTTCGGAGTGGTGGCACTGTCGCACGCCTCAGTCGGAGTGGTGGCTTTGATTTTGAGGTCATCTTCACAGGAACCTCAACGCAAGCTCCCCCGGGACATCTCTATCGGTATGTCACCGACAGGCACGCCCTTTTCGGGATGATGTCACCGACAGGCACGCCCTATCGGAATTATGGCACTGCCAGGCACGCGCTTATCAGAGAGATGGCACAGACTGACCCGCCTCTCAAAGAGGTGGCACTGACGCACGCCCCCTCCGGAATAGTGGCACTGTCTACTGACCCTTATCGTAGACTGCGCCACTATCGGGATGGTGGCATTGGCAAACGCCCCTACCGGAATGGAAGCAGATAACCACGCCCTATCGGAATGGTGGCACGGACCCTTTACTTTGTTGTAATGGTTCCACAAACAATCACGCTTCTATTGAAAAGGCGGTACAGACAACACGCGCCCATATCAGAACGGAAGCAGGCACGCGTCAATCGGAATGGTGGCACACGGACACTTTCCTACCGAGATGGTAGCAATGACACACCTTTATCGGAATGGAGACCGACACGCCTCTACCAGAATGGTTACAGACACGCTCTTATTTGAATGAATAATGACATGCCCCGATTGGGTTGGCGTCACCCTCGCCTCTATCAGAACGGTGACAGACACATCCCTATCAGAATGAGGAAAGACACGCCCCTATCAGAATGATGACATAAGACACGCCCCTATCAGAATGATGACATAAGACACGCCCCTATCAGAATGATGACATAAGACACGCCCCTATCACAATGATGACATAAGACACGCCCCTATCAGAATGATGACATAAGACACGCCCTTATCAGAACGATAACATAAGACACGCCCCTATCAGAACGATGACATAAGACACGCCCCTATCAGAATGATGACATAAGACACGCCCCTATCAGAATGAGGACATAAGACACGCCCCTATCACAATGATGACATAAGACACGTCCCTATCAGAATGATGACATAAGACACGCCCTTATCAGAATGATGACATAAGACACGCCCCTATCAGAATGATGGCATAAGACGCGCCCCTATCAGAATGACGACATAAGACGCGCCCCTATCAGAATGACGACATAAGACATGCCCCTATCAGAATGATGACATGAGACGCCCCTAGCAGAGTGAGGAAAGACCCGCTTCTATCAGAATGATGACAAGACACGCCTCTATCAGAATGTTGACATAAGACACGCCCTATCAAAATAGCTACTAACACGCCTGTACCAAAATAGTGACCAGCTTGCGCTTATCAGAATGGTGACACAAAGCAAGCCCCTAGCAGAATAATGACATCGAAAGACGCTGACAAATTATCGGACCGCAATTATCTCGAATCCGAACACGAGAAACTAACGAATTTTTACACAGAAACAGCGTAATCTTCTTTCAGAATCGGGAAAATTGCAAAACAATAATCGAATTAATACAACGATTACGTTATTAAAATTAACTTCCATTCGTATAAAAACTTGAGTAATCTTGATTTTTATGATCGTTGACGGAGAACAAGAATTCCGCTACCGTATCCCTTGACGGGTCGTAAGACGAGACTATTGGGTAGAGCAAAGGAATTAGGGATCCCTTCTCTAAATTCCTTCCTCGAATACGGTTAAACGAGCGTAAATCCATCGACGCTACTGACGCAAGCCTTTGCCAGCTCCCCGCTATGTCACGAAGATTATCGGTTCTGGTAGGTTCGCACCATTTTGTGAACAGTAACGTCATCAAAATCAACATTTCGAAATTTCAGATGTGGCACACACGCATGCTGGTGCATGCGTGAATAGGTCGTATACGAACTATACAAACAGATGACTGTTTTTTATCATATGGAAGATCAAATCATAGTAGATACTCACGCTAGTGCACAGAGGTTATGTTATAACTTTTGTTATCTCGATTCTCTCGATTAAAAGCTATTTCTCTATTGTAGTAAGAGCCATATGGCTTAGCATTGCGCTTTCGCTGTTTATTCCTATGAATCTTGAAGAGAAAACATTAAAGATGCGTATTTACGAGAGAATCTTTATAATATTCGTTGAACGTAGTTTTCGACCGATTTAGACCTTGGTGTCTGTTAACCTTACTCGGGAATTTAGAAACTTTTAAGTTCCTCGACTGTGTACGTGTTTTTAGGTGAAAAAAAAATGGCTTCTCGGCGCTAAATGCCGGCTAGGTACAGCGTGGCAACTCCCGCTCCCTGCGGTCTAGGCCGACTGAACCCCCAAACCCCTGACCCCCTCCCTACCCATAGAAGCGAGGTCTGCCCTGCCCCATCATTCATGAGGACTAGCAAAACTGCTTTCTGTAAGGAGACATTAGTGCGTTGTTAAGATAGCAGGGGGAGGAGGAGGCCCAATATGGCTCTCACTACATTACAGAGAAATAAACAGCGTATTATCGAGAGAATAAAGATAACAAAAGTTATATTCTCTTCCACTTCGTAATAGCCATATGGTTTAGCATAGAAAATACCATCATGTAGCGCAAGCTGGCGGATGCTAGAAGAGCACAGAAGTTGGATGGATCGGCTGCATCTTGAACTGGGTGTTCCCAAAGAAGCGCTTGCCGTGTAAGGGAATGATAACACATTTGTATAAATGTTGGTTAACATGTTGGCGAATACAAGAATTGTCGACAACAGCGAAAAGCTAGGGCTAGCCGCAAACTAGTATGCTGTCCCTGAACATGAGAGCCCATATAATATTTAAGTATGGGTAAATACAAATATGGCGTTGTGGCAACAGCTGTGAACATGCTTGCCCGACGAGGCCAAAAACAATATGCGGGCCGTGAGCATGAGCAACCGAAGAGTAGTTACGTAATCAATACATATTGCCCTCCAGAGAGGGTGGGTGAACCGACCGGTAGGCGATATATCCTATATATACCAGTATCAGCAATATGTACAATAGCTTGCTTCTACCGTAACAGAGTAGCACTGCGAAGAGGATAAAGGAAATACGTATTTCCCAATCCGTAACCTGAAGGGTTTGCGTGGAGTGTCGCCGCATGCGATAGTAAGATAAGTATGTACGTGCTCTATGATACGTAGAGGAGTTTCTGGCATTAGCGGATGCAATGACCAAAACTTATGAGGCGAGAAGGACTATCTATTTGGTTCCCAAGGACACGCAAAGTTGGTTGGGCTTCTCTACTGTAAAGAGGTATTTGTGTACGAATACGTGTGGCGACCTCCAAAACGCCTTAGATATGATGTCTTGGAGCGAAACTCTACGCGTCCAACATCGTGAGCTTTCCAAGCATACTTGCGGAGATCGTGAGCTTTAGTGAAGGCATGCGGTGTGGCCTCATTGATAAGCGAGCAATGTAATGCCGCACTGATGACGCCTTGAGAGGCTTGCCGGAAGTAGGATGGATGAACAAAAACTCATTGTTCCATGGACATCGTGCTATTTAGGCTTTGAGTGCGGTCATCGGGCACAAGCCGTGCGCCCGGCCATCCGGCAGCAGTGAGGCGAGAGATGAGCGGTGGCGTGTGGGTGAAGGTCTGGTTTTTGTACAGGAACTTGTCCGCAGTCAGTATGAGTGCGCATGGAGGGTTCGTGGAGAAATGTAGTCCCGTGCGTGACATGGCTGCAATTTCAGAGACCCTGTTGCCTGCTGCGAGCGCGGCGAGAAACAGTCTTCTGAAAGTGCGCCCAACGTGCGTCGTCTGAGTATTGAAGCGAGGAGAGGCGAGCATGTCGAGAACCAGCTCCAGCTTCCACTGCGGCACGAAACGTCTTTGTGGTGGGTTCTCGAGGAACTGAGCCTCTGCCAGTTCCTTGAATATCGCCTCTTGTGTCGTGACGGCAAACCCATAAAAGAGAGGCAAATGAAGCGCATTCCTGTAAGCCAAAACTGTACGAGGAATGAGCTGCTTCTGCTTGCCGGCATAGTGCAAGGACGTCAAGAGGGTCGACTGGTTGATGGACTGCACCTTCGTGGCGCGTATTCACGCTTGAAAATGAGTCCAGAAGCTTCGGTATCGGCGTTGTGTGGACTGCCTGTGCGTGTTGGCCATGGTGTCTGCAAGCGATCTGTTGTATTTGATGGTGAGCACCGTTTGGAAAAATTGAATGCGAGACAACTCGAGAACGGTCGTGATGTTAGAGGTCGCGCTGGGACACGTCGAGGGCGAGTGAAATCTCGCTGAAGGACGCGACGACCTTGGGCACCCATAGTGCGTCGGGGTTGTATGGCACCACGAGGACGCCGCTGTAGCGGTACGTCTCGAGCTTGTGGAGCAAGTGGAGGATCAGGTTGTATAGAGGAAACAGGTATATTGCCTTTCACTGATTTCAGTCGCATTGAAAAGAAACCACGAAAGCTGCACGGGTGATGAAACGGAGCTGCAAATAGTGAGGAGTTGTGTTTTTCCGGATGAGTGAAGAGATCTATTTGCCCAGTCCCGCGCAGGGTAGAGAGGTGGGCGAAGCCTTGAGGCGTCCGCTTCCACTTTGTTTCTACTGGTATGAGGCGTGAGAGCTGATCTACCCAGACGTTCCGCAATCCGGAAAGGTAGGTCGCGAGAAGAAAGAGATGACGGTGCTGGAGGATCTGTAGGTGCTGTGCCCCGAACTTCTGCAACGCAGAGGCCTTGCTGGAGCCCAAGTGGTTCACCATGGGTTCTGCCGCTCTGTTGTCGGACAACACACGGACTGCAGTGTGGTGCCAATGAGCTCGTGCCCGCAGCGCATGCACGCAGGCCAGCGATTCCTTCGACGTACTGTAGAGTATGCGTTCCTATGGCGACCAGCGGCTGTAAGACTGCTGGTCGCTGCAGCAACGGCCCAAGCGCTTCGTCCGATGCGTCCGTCTACAGGAGGTGCTCCGGTGGAGGCCTTACGAACGGGACGTGGGAGTGAAGGAAAGCCTCGCCGATCCAGTGCTGTACCGCGCGGCAGTAGGGATTGTTGAAGTGGCTGGGCTTGCTGGATTGACGCTGGGATCGTGCTGCTAGCACCACTTCATTGAGGAAGTGGTGAGCGTGGCGTAGGTAAGGTGTTCCCGCACGTCCCAATTCATTCCAGGTTCCAAAAGTTCCTGGCCTTCAAACTAAGAAGCTAACGGTAATTAGAAGCGTTCGTTTTGTCGTTGGCCACAATTTCCTTTTCGTAACCTTCTTTAGAACTTTTCTGATGATTTTGAATTAACTTTTCGCAACGTTGTCATGTGGATGTTCCTGTTTCATCGAGTGCATTTCTTTCTTTTGCGACTGAAGGCGCTGCAATTCTCTTTTCCAGTACTTGGGCTGATTGACTGTTGTTCTCCGGTTTCTGCGCGGGATATGCTCTGATTCAATATATATTTTTAAGTGCAGTCAAAAAATTGTCCGAGGGTAATATTTGCTGACGCTATTGACTCTCTTAAGCGATCAAAGTTAGCTAATCTAAAGTTCGGGACTTCTTTACAGTATATTGACATTTTCAACTCGGCTCAATCACAAAACGGATATAGTTAGGTCGCTAGTTCCGATTGGTTCGCCCACTTCGTCGTTCGTGACATGAAAATCGCTTGCACTAAATAGAAGATTAGGAATATTGCTACCTTGTATAGGTGTCTTTATCAAAGGCCTTGCACTTATCGTCAGCAATATCAATCGGACGGCGGACTTCCTCCCCCCCTCTAATGTGGCATAATGGATGCCACCATCCTCTTTAAACATAACATTCAATTAGCTCTGGAAATTTTGCAAATAGACGTTGCTGTTTTCTATGACCTCTTTGGTGCATTTCACCGCGCATCTCATCAAGGAATTCTTTACAAATTGGCCTCTCATGGTGTGTCTGGCCGACTTCTGCGCTGGGTCTCTAGCTTTCTTAGAGACCGCTCCCTCTCCGTTTCTGTATCAGCAGCTTCCTCTCAGTCTCACTCCAGCATCTCGGGTGTTCCTCAAGGCTCTTATCTCAACCCTTCTTCTTAATTTTTAATCTCCCTACTACTAAAGATATTACAACCTCCATTCACGCTGACGACATTACCATGTATGTCACTGCTGACACTGTTACATCTGCCCAGGCTCTTTCCATGCTGCCATAGATACGTTTGCTCTGTGGGCGGAGCAGTGGGGCAGGTAATTTAGGGTGTGTTGAATGTGTTAATGATCTATTCATTTTATAGATCATTAACACACTTTTTATAGTAGTTTATCATCTATTATTTCGTGGGCTCTAATATTTATCTGTGCCCTTCTTTCATGATGATCAATCTTAGATTAATAATTTAACTACGTATCATTAGACGCCCGCAAGAGTCCTAGGTTGACTATTCGGTGTGTTAGTTAGTCTAGTCCAACCTTCATGGGAAAATTGACACTCTCCCGGGCGTCTAATAAATGTCCGAGCACAGCTAGGCGTTTGATAGCTAAATGGTGGAATATTGTTGATGTTGATCTTAGAGTGTGAAAGTCTTGAATGGCACGAGGCGAGTTGAGGCAGGTAGAGGCGAGTGGAGACGAGGTGACGGGGAAGGCGATGAGTCGAGACGAGCCGAGACTCGGTGACCCGGGAAATGAGGGGTACTCGTGGGACCCGCTGGACTCGGGGAACCCCCGGGGTTGTGGGAACCAGGGAGACTTGGAAGATCAGGAGGATTTGGGGAACACATTTGGACCCTTCTGGGTTTCTTTGGAACACCATTGAGACCTTTTGGGACCCCCGTGAGAAACTTTAGGACCCTCTTGAGGCCCCTCTAAACCCTGGGACCTTTGCTTACCCATCCCCACGCTGTAAAACCCTTACACTGAAAAATGTATATATGTGAGCTGCTTGAGTAGAAAAAACATTTAGTACAGTCCACGGATTACTGAATGGTACAGAGGGGGAAAGCCGCGTTGAGGCTGGTCGAGAGGCGTCGAGATCAGTCGAATCATGTTGAGGCGAGTCGAGTTTTGGGTGAAGAGTCGAGACTGACCGAAATAGTCTGTCCAATCCGAGAGGAGCTGGGACGAGGGAACTCAAGGGACACGGGGAGCTCGGGGGACTTGGGTTACCCACTTTGACCCATCGGCTCCTTTGGCACCCAAGGAACCTCTGCCCGCTCCCACCTAACCCCTTGAACAATAAGTGTGATGTCAATAATCTGAGCCGTTTTTCAGCCCACGATGAACCTGTCCTTTCCTCTTCACGATCCACAATTTTGTTATCTGAAATAATGCAAGTGGATTTGTGCGAGAGTTCCTGTTTGTGACTTTGTGAATAAGGGAATTCGCATTTGATAACGAACAGATTATTAACTGTTGTTGCAGAGAATTTCCTTATAACACAGGTTGTTCCCTAGTTTGTGCTGGGACTTTAAACCGCACGTTTGTTTTGCCTTTATATTGGTGGTCGTGTTGCGTCAACTGTTGAGTCACTCTAACCAGCCAATAGGCCAGCAAGAGTGAGCCCCTGGCCCCTGGCGCGAACCAGGGGGCTGATGGGGGGAAGGAATAAACCCTTTTTTGGAAGAGCCAGCATCCTCTCCGGAGTGACTAATTCCAAGATCCCAGCAGCGAAGAACGTCAGCCACTCCAAGACGACCAGCGCCACCTCAGCCGAGGACGACTGGAGAAACGACCGCATTGATGAGCTGAGCAGGAAGCTGACGACGTCAACGCAGGACCTAGCAATACCGACGACCGTCTAACGAGACTCGAGTTATGTAGAAGCCATTTTTCTCCATATCCACGAACTCGTCAAAAACCGAACCAAAGAACCTGCTAAATGCACAGATACCTCTACCTCCACATCCGATGATAACCTCGACGACTCTCCACCACACAAAAGCTCCAACCGAACACCGAGGGCTGCTTGGAAGAAGCAGTACTCGCCATTTACTGAACACAATTTATTCAACAACGGCCCAAACATTCTCGAACACCTGTAGATAACGTTTGACGCCAACGGACCGGATATTTGTTAATACACTCGGAGAAAAGAGCTGGGCTACTTTCTCTCCAAGACTAGACTACGCGAAAAGCTATGCACAATCGTACCGCACCCGTCTTTCACAACAAGTTCAGGTTTGATTTACGTCGAAGATATCCCGAAAAAGGAAATAGATGAGTACATCACTGGACTCGTTCAATATGAGGACTGCGTGGTCGAAGCAAAACAACGCAGAAAAAAATCAAACCAAGAAGAGACACCACCACAGCTCTAATACTGAAATCCAACTGCCCTACTCCACCAAAATACCTTGACATTCCCTTCTGCTCCACCAAAACCAAGGTTACACCATTCGAGAGACGTCCGATGCGATGTTATAAATGCCAGAAATACGGACACACGAGCGGAAACTGTAACTGTAAGTAAAGATTTTCGTCCTGCTATCGTGACGATAGTGACAAACGGCAGATCCTCAGTCGTGCCAATCTTAAAAATCTCACTGCTTATACTGCGAAGTAAACGACCACCCCACAGGAAACAGAGATTGCCTCCGGGATGAGATGGAGAGAGAAATCCTCCAATTCCAGATAGTCCACGGGGTCGGGCGACGAGAGGCTGTGGCCTCGATGCACTCCTTCCAGGATGACTCTCCTACTCAAGTAGTAGTTGCTTCCGTTTTCCACCGGAGTCAGTCCCAACGCGAAGTTAATGAAGACTCCCCCGTAGGGCAATTGACGAGTGGCAAAGAAGTGCAGCGTAGACTACGAGTAGGTTCAACGCAGATTATGTGCAGGTTCAACGTAGGTTCCGAGTAGGTGTAACGTAGATGCCGAGTAGATAGCGAGTAGATTCAAGGTAGAAACCGAGTAGGTTTAACGTAGATACCGAGTAGGTTTAACGTAGATACCGAGTAGGGTTTAAAGTAGAAACCGAGTAGGTTTACCGTTGATACAGAGTAGGTTTACCGTTGATACAGAGTAGGTTTAACGTTGATACCGAGTAGGTTTAACGTTGATACCGAGTAGGTTTAACGTAGATACAGAGTAGGTTTAACGTAAATACAGAGTAGGTTTTACGTAGATACAGAGTAGGTTTGACGTAGATACAGAGTAGGTTTTACGTAGATACCGAGTAGATTTAACGCAGATACCGAGTAGCTTTACCGCAGATACCAAGTAGGTTTAACGTAAATTCCGTGTAGGTTTAACTTAGTAGGAGCAGTTGCCGCTTTCTCGCTCCATTGGAGCCCCAACGCAAAGTCGTCGCTCGCTCAGTATTTTATTTTAATCATCTTCAAAATGAATAATCATCCATCCACCCCAAGTCCTACCCAAGAGAAAAGACCGGCACCATTTCCTACTCACTTCATCTTAACGCTCAAAGCGAG
>SDVV010010067.1:0-16419 GCA_016164225.1 Gammarus roeselii
TTGTTTACTCATGTACACGTACATATACTCGAATATACACATGCATGTACGTAAACAGGTCTATAGACGTACATACGTACGTACATACTTACATAATTGATCGCCTAAGCAAGTGATGATACACCTAAAGAATTAAAAAAAGCCTGCAATCGCATTATAATAGCAAGCTGTCCGACTTGATTGGAGTCAGTGTTAAATGGAGAACAAGCGGAGACGAATGGATCATCCTCAAATATAAAAACAAGAATGTTCAAGTGGCAAAAATTAGTTTAAGTGTTTTGGAAGAAGAAATCTTCGAAGATGATATAAGTCGGATCCAACATATATTGACTAATGTTGAAAAAAATCAGTTATCTCAGAATGGGTAAAACAAGAACCAATAAAGTGGGAGATGACATTCATGTACGGATAAAGGAAAATGAAGTCAGCTCTGGGTAACTGACATCGACGGGTTTCAGTCGTATGTAAGAAATTTCAAGAGAAAGAAGAAAGCAACTCTCGAAATTTATATGATCTGAGTGAAAAATTATCATGACTGTAATAAAGCTGAGGTGCTGGGCAACGATTTTTTCCTAAGGACCGAAGAAAATCTGGAACGTATGCAAGAATTTCTCATCAAAGAAAAACAGAATGACATTGAATTTGAGAAGCTTCGAATTTATAAAGTTCGAGAAGAAGAAGAATTACATGTGTGGACACAAGGGAACGGAACAGCCTTCGGTATTCGCAACAAAGATATAGTGGATTATATGGTAGATTTTGAGAGGAAACTTAAACATCGTGATGCTGGGTATGGGTGGCTGTACGAGCTAAGCTGAAAGCGAAAAAACGACTTAGATGTCATTGATGAGGTCAGCAAGATCTGTAATTAATACTAATAAAACTACGTAAATCCTAAATCAATTGTTCATAATTTCCAAAACTCAGAGGTTAGGCGATGAAATGCCATACATTGCGTCGGTCGGAGGTAACATCGAAATTGTTGAAATCGGTAGGAGAATATGTTTCAGAGGATGTAACGCTACCCATAAGCCTATCTCGGGGTAAATGCTGTATATGTGTGACAGAATGGTCAGATACAAATCAGAGAGGTTGATGAGAATATACTCCGTCAATATTGGGATTCTGTTGGGGAAAGAAGGGTCATAGGTTGAATCGTCAATTGTTCGAAAATAATGGGGTGATGAGGGTCTGTAAACATTGCCAGAAAGAAATAAAATGGAATAAACATAAACGGGTGGAGACACTTGAAACGCAGACATCGTAAAGAGTATGAAAATTATTGGAAAGAAGAAGGCAGATCAACTGTGCAAGTCGTCAAAGGATAAAGTGTCTGGAGATATTGAAGTAAATGTGGTATACCTAGTATGAGAAGAAGTGCTCGTTTGTATGATGATGGAAAAATATATGAAATACTCGTAACTTTCATTCCATCTAAGATTGAAAATCTGACCTCTCTGGTAACATATATGAGTCGAGATTGACCGCGAAGTAGAATTAAATCGGTTCAGGTTTTATAAAAAATCGTGTGGAGGGGGTTCATATGTATATAACAATGACTGGAGACCGTACATAAGGATAAGTTAGGTTTGGTTAGGTTAGGTAATCTATCCTCTCTGGTATGGAGGGAGGTTCATTTATATATATATATATATAAATAACAATGACTGAAGACCGTACATAAGGTTAGGTTAGGTTTGTTTTTTTATGGTTGTAAATATCATGTGAAACTGATTTAGAATTGCATAAAAAAATGATGTGAAAAAAAAGCTATAACATTCAAACAATGATGAAATATATTTGAAAACAGATGAAAATTGCAAGATCAAAATTTGAAGTGCGAATCAAAACAGGAAATGATAGGTCATAACGTAGAGAGAAGTGGAGATATGTATTATAGATCAAATAAAACGTTGACTGAATACCGTACATAAAATAGGTTAGGTTAGGTGGAGATATTTCTTATGCAATGTATATATCGATAACTGAAACCCGTACACAAGGTTAGGTTAGGTATCATACATAAGGTCAGGTTAGGTTACGTTAGGTTTTTGATGGGAGTGAATATCAAGTGAAACTTATTTAGAATTGTATAAAAAAAACTAGAATCATGTGAAAAAAAAACATTACATTCAAACAATGATGAAAAAATATGAAAACAGATGAAAATTGCTAGATCAAAATTGGAAGTGCGTATCAAAACTGGAAAAGACGGATCAAAATGTAGAGAGAAGTGGAGATATGTGTTATGCATCGTATGAAACGTTGACTGAATACCGTACATAAGATAGGCTACGTTAGGTCAGGTTTTTGATGATTTTCTAGATCAGAATTGGATGTGTGTATCAAACTGCAAAGGATTGATCAAAATGTAGAGACATGTGGAGATATTTGTTATGCAATGTATGTATCAATGACTGAAAACCGTATATAAGGTTAGGTTAGGTAACATACATAAGGTCAGGTTAGGTTAGGTTAGGTTTTTGATGGGTGTGAATAACATGTGATATTGATGCACATTAAATATCTTGTAACAGTAGCGAGGGATGTTGTTCTGTGGGTTAGATTAGGTTAGATAGCGTGGTGTTAATGCAAGTGTCAGTGAATGGTAACCCATTTTGCACAAAAAATGTATGTAAATGCCTACATGGCGCCTCAAACATGTGCTAACGCAGTGACGCTAACGATTCTGTGTGTATAAAATTCGACTCATATCTATGGATGCAGTGGGCGTATTGATAGAACATAATAACCCGGACCTGAGTTTCCAATCTAATGAGATAGACAGTGCTCAATATGGTACGAGCGTAGATGAAAGTATGGTGCCACTAACACTCAAGCTTAGAATGTATGAAGATTGGGTGAAAATGGATAATCCGATATAGTGGGAAAGACCCTACCCAAACTGAAATGGGTAGTGATATCGAGAAGATGTCACGTGAAGAAAAAACCTGCTAAAGTTAAAATAAATCGAATTATCAAATGGGGTAATAAAAATGGTATCAAGTGTAAGAAGTGTAAAAAAGCAAAAAAAAATCAAATGAATAACTGGCTTTGATTCAAAATATTCGGTTCTGAAACATGAGGAGAGAGAATTATGTCTCAAACTACATCATTGATAAAGAACCCACAGAGTGGCACTGATACCAAGGATCAAGATAACTCACGAGCGGGAGGTCAAAGTCATTATGTATGTTTTGTCAAGATGCTCACGTCGAATTTTCGGTGTGAATATTTATGTTTTCGTATGAATGATATCCCGTGTAGATATAAATATAAATGTGTCAAAGTCTATTATCAATGAATAGTATATCTAATAAATCTTTGTTTGCAAAATCCTGAATTTAACTCGAATGATAAGCATTGCGATGCACTAAAACGCCTCTTGCCTTACGTTGAAAAAGTGATAGATATCAAGCTAATTGAAGTTGTACACAGCTACCTAATCTATCGTAGATATATATCTCATCAGGTCCGAACAGAAGCTAAAGCACAAGCCTAGAGCTTCTTTTGTGACACCCTGAAACCATGCTACGGTGACAAACGCACGCTTGCGCGCATGCGCGTGAGTGCGCTTGGACATTGAGGCGTAAAATGCGGCCAGTTTCCCTGGCTGAATACATGAACTCCCTACACATAACCCGAAAAAACATCCTCTGTACGATGGATCAGGTAAAATACAGCTGGAACTACAGAAACTCGAAACGGTCAACGATTACCCGAGTGAGATCATTTGCTTGCAACCAACGTGCTACTGTATGTTGTTTGCATGTTCGAGGCCACAAACCAGCAGCTAAGGGTAGCCAAACCGTAAATGCTCATGTGGAATAAGACCGTGAAACAAATACGACGATAATTAGGTTTGCGAACCTATCAATCTCCGACAGAAATACTACCATACGAGTACACTTCTGCGTGAAATTATGAAAGCACGTCAGCATGAACATGTTATTACCTATAAATGTTCATAGCGTTCATGCCGCGGAAATTACTAATAAAACAAAGAATAGATATGAGCAAACTCCTCTAATTTTCCAGCAGCGCATCCAAAATTTTGCCTAGGGGCCTCTTCAACCACACCCCAACAGAAATTTTCATCTTGAAACTAGTATTGAAGGATTAAAACAGTCATCTATTTATTCTACAAATTTCTCTACGTTTGATAACAATGAAAACGATTGAAGGAGTTACTGCTGGAGTAAGTACAACGGAGCGCTAAGGGTTAAAATAACCATTTCTAAATCGTAACAGAATGTCATATATACTTATAAAAATACCACAATGATGCAAACACATACCAATTATGCCTGAAGTAGTGTGGAAGATGCAAACCTTAAATATCCTAAATTTCTCGAACAGAATGAGATAACTATTCAAAATTCCGAAAACAACACGTATTCAACATAAATCAAGCGATCATTACTAAGTATACATAACATTATTTAATAACTAACAATAAATCCATATCGTTCAGTGCTTGTGGTAGAAAAAAATATTTTACGAATAAACTTATACATGAAATGATGAAAGCACTTCTACATCAACAGGTTTTATCCTGTAAATGTTCATGAAATGTGGAAATCCTTATGAGTTCTTATTGAAATATTATACATAAATTATAATAAAAAACTTGTCGCATTGTCCACCTAAATAGGCATTAAAAATGTGCATTGGAAAGTAGTGCAAGCGACCCCTAAAAATGATGTATAAGTTTCTATGTAAATCAAATGAAGATAAAATTAACATTGTTTGATTGTCCACCTGTGATCTGTATCGAATATGCGTGAACGTATACCACTGTAACACCAGACGTAATATGAAGATTTCATAATAAAAATATCGATATCATGAAAAAATATATGAAGCAATGTATGTTTAACCATAAATAAATTACGCATAAATAAAAATCTCGTCTGATTATCCACAGAAAAATTCATCTGGAAAAAAAATCGCGAACGAATGTGCGCTTCACTAAATGTGACTGAAAATATATCCATACAGAGGGATTTCATTATATAAATAGAATTTTGCTATTAAACACCACGTACGCACCTCAGTAATAAAGACAAAAAACCATTGAAAACGAAATAGAAGCGTTATGAAAGTCTATTCCAATGATATAACAAATATGTGCGATCAATATAAAAACCATTGAAATAACATGAGGGCCTGTGAAACTATATAATAAGTACCCTATTAAAATGTATCTTATTCTATCAACCCTTCCTAATATTTACCGTCATTTTATTTTGAAACTCGTTTCGATCACACATCTAGCGATAAAATCGCTAATTGTCATAGCTAAATTGAGACCCACTTGAGTAATTGTCTCTATATATATGTGGCTACAGACCTCAAAAGCAATGATCCGGGATAGAACTAAATAAACCTACAAAAATAATGTCCCAGATATATCCGGACCACCCACTCTCAATCCCCGAGTGGTCTCTATCAAAATTGCTTCTTGGTGTCCCTATGCGTCTGACATCTCCCCTTTCCTTCTCCCTTATCCTGCCCCACACCCGTCCCGGGTGCTCTGTCTGTGCCTATAGTAATTATCTTAACCACATGAGTAATTGTCTTACCATACAACTATAATGTCCAAGATATACAGCGACTAAGGGGCACACACTAAGAAATAACATACATCCTAACCATTACATTGGCCGACTCACAAAAAATTGCTCCTTGTATCACTTATGCGTCTGACCCCCTCCCTTTTCCTTCTCCCCTACCCTCTTCCCCACCCAACCCGGGTGCTCTGACTGTGCCTACAGGAATTATCTTGACCACGAGATAAATTAATTTTAACATACAACTACAATGTTCGAGATAGACAGTGAATTAGTCAGACACACTAAGAAATAGAATACTTCATAACAATTACATTGACCGAATAAACAAAAAATTGCGTTTCGTATTAGTTAGACGCTTGACTCTCCCCCCCTTTCCTCCTCCCCTGCCCTCTTCCCCTACCTCCCGGGTGTATCTCTCTGTGCCTACAGCAATTAACTTGACCACAAGAGTAATTGGTCTTAACATACAATTACAATGTCCGAGATATACAGCGAGTAAGTCGGTTACACTAAGAAATAACATACCTTCTAACCATTACATTGACCGAATCAAAAAATTTGCGTATGGGAAAAAGGGTGTGCAAAAATCCGTAGACACCATATTAATTTGCTCCTTGCAGCACTATATCCAGAAGCGCAACCAACTTTTGTCGGGGAAGGGGTACTCGTGGGACCCCTCCAAATGAATGCTCCTTTCATCACTTATAACTACTGACCGACTTAGTCGCTGTATATATCGGACATTGTACTTGTATGTTAAGACTATTGCTCTTGTGGTCAAGTTGATTACTCTAGGTACAGAGAGAAACACCCGGGAGGGTGGGGGACAGGATGGGGGAGGAGAAAAGGGGAGGAGAGTCTGGCGTCTAAGGGTGACTAAACAATTTTCTTTTATTCGGTCAATGTAATTAATAGGAAGTATGTCATTTCTTAGTTTGACTGACTTAGTCGCTCTATAACTCGGACATTATACTTGCAGGTTGAGGCAAATACGTTAGTCGCCACTGCTGATTGAAAACACTAAGACTACCACTTTAGTCGCCACTTTTGTCCCAGCGACTATCACTACCACGCTTGCAACCACTTTTAGTTGCTGCTCTGTCGCCACTTTTGTCCCAGCGACTATCACTACCACGCTTGCAGACACTTTTAGTTGCTGCCCTGTCACTAACAGTGCTAAGCTAGTCACCAATGTTAGTTGCGGCCACTAACACTGCCACGTTAGTCGCTACTGAAATTGAAGCCACTCACTCCCACGCTTGTCGTCACTGATTGTCTCAGCGACTGACACTGCCCTTCTAGTCTCCACTGTTATTTCATACCACTAACACTGCCACGCAAGCAGCCACTGTTAGTTGATGTAACTAACACTGCCACGCTAGTCGCCACTGTTAGCCGACGCATTACTACTGCCACGCTTATCGTCATTGTTAGTCCCAGCGACTAACATTACCACGCTAGTCGTCGCTGTTAGTTACTACCATTATTACTACCACGCTAGCCGTCACTGTTAGTTGATGACAGTAACACTGCCGCACTAGCCGTCACTGTGAGTTTCCGTGTTGACACGGCCACGCTAGTCGCCACTTTTAGTCCCAGCGACTGATATTGCCACGATAGTTGTCACGGTCAGTTGCTGATGCAAAATGGCACCCTGAAATTACGTTGTCCAAAGCAAATTTTTTTCGGGCATTTTATATCATTTCCGTTCCACATAACAAGCTAATTTCCTTTCAGGTATCATCGCCTACTTCGCTACTGACGTCAACTCACTGAAGTTGCCCGCACTGCGCATCATTGTGCTGGGCGAGTCATTAAGGTGAGTGTGTCGACCCCAACGCTGAACTCCTTAGGTGAGCTAGACTGCGTACATAGTTCTATTCTGCTGAGACATCTGCAGCAGATGTCTCAACAGCAGAGTTATAATTGACTCGCTGCACGTTGGAGGACCTTCGACATGGTCGGAACATTTTACTTCGCCTTCCACGCCTTAGAGAAACCTCGTCACGGTCACAGCCTTGTTTGACCGTTTGCACGTTGTAGAGCCTTCGACCAGGTCAAAACATTACTGATCTTGCCATACACGCGTTAGGAATTGCTCGACAGTCAAACATTGTTCGACTCACCGATCACGGGTACGGGAGTCATTGACACGGTCAAAAAATCGTTTACCTCTTCGTTCACTCATTGGAGAACTTTTGACACGATCACAGCATTGTTTACCTGGCAGTAGTTATTTGGGAATCGACACACAATTTTATTGGGGGTTCGGTAGAGGACCCCCCCCCCTTGGAAGAAAGTTGGACGCGCTCTTGGATACATGGGCTGGAACACATTTTTTTATTCGGCTAATGTAATTGTTAGGAAGTATGTTAATTCTTAGAGTGACCGACTAAGTCGCTGAATATCTCGGACATTGAATTTGTATGTCAAGACAATTGCTCTTGTGGTCAAGTTAATTACTCTAGGTACCTTGTTTGACCGTTTGCACGTTGTAGAGCCGTCAACCAGGTCAAAACATTGCTGTTCTTACCATACACGCGGTAGGAACCGCTCGACAGTCAAAACATTGTTCGAGTCACCGATCACGGGTTCGTTTACCTCACCGTTCCCGCATTATAAAACTTTCGACACGGTCAAAGCATTGTTTACCTGGCAGTTCTGAGGGGATCGACTCACAATTTTTTGGAGATTCAGTAGAGGACGCCCCCTCGGCAGAAAGTTGGATGCGCTCCTGGATACAGGGGCTGAAACGCATTTTTTTATTCTTCTAATGTAATTGTTAGGAAGTATGTTATTTATCAGCGTGACCGACCTAGTCGCTGAATATCTCGGACATTGAATTTGTATGATAAGACAATTGCTCTTGTGGTCAAGTTAATTACTGTAGGTACAGAGAGAAACACCCGGGAGGGTGGGGACAGGATATGGGAGGAGAAAAGGGGAGCAGAGTCAGGCGACTATGGGTGCCTAAACGCATTTTTTCTTATTTGGCAAATGTAATTGTTAGGAAGTATGTTATTTCTTATTGTAACCGACTTAGTCGCTGTATATCTCGGACAATATAATTGTAGGTTAAGGCAAATACGTTAGTCGCCACTGCTAATTGAAAACATTATCATTACCACGTTAGTCGCCACTTATGTCCCAGCGACTATCACTACAACGCTTGCAACCACTCTTAGTTGCTGCCCTGTCGCCACTTTTGTCCCAGCGACTATCACTACCACGCTTGCAGCCACTTTTAGTTGCTGCCCTGTCACTAACAGTGGTAGGCTAGTCACCAATGTTAGTTGCGACCACTAACACTGCCACGTTAGTCGCCACTGTAATTGAAGACACTCACTACCACGCTAGTCGTCACTGTTTGTCTCAGCGACTAACACTGCCCTTCTAATCTCCACTGTTATTTCATACCACTAACACTACCACGCAAGTGGTCACTGTTAGTTGGTGCTACTAACACTGCCACGCTAGTCGCCACTGTTATCCGACGCAATAATACTGCCACTTAAGTTGTCATTGTTAGTCCTAGCGACTAACATTACCACGCTAGTCGTCGCTGTTAGTTACTACCATTATTACTGCCACGCTCCCGTCACTGTAAGTTGATGCCACTAATACTGCCGCACTAGCTGTCACTGTAAGTTGTCGCGTTGACACGGCCACGCTTGTCGTCACTGTTAGTTCCAGCGATTAATATCGCCACGATAGTTGCCACTGTCAGTTGCTGATGCAACATGGCACCCCGCAATTACTTTGTCCAAAGCAAATTTTTATCGGGCACTTTTTATCATTTCCGTTCCACATAACAAGCTAATTTCCTTTCAGGTATCATCGCCTACTTTACTACTGACGTCAACCTACAGAAGTTGCCCGCACTGCGCATCATTGTGCTGGGCGAGTCATTAAGGTTAGTGTGTGGTCCGCAACGCTGGACTCCAGAGGTCGGCTAGACTGCGTAGTTATGTTCTGCTGAGACATCTGCAGCAGATGTCTCAGCAGCAGAGGTATAACTGACTCGCTACACGTTGAAGGACCATCGACATGGTCAGAACATTTTACAACGCCTTCCACGCGTTAGGGGAACCTCGTGACGGTCAAAGCCTTGTTTGCCCGTTTGCACGTTGTAGAGCCTTCAACCAGGTCAAAACATTACTGATCTTGCAATACACGCGGTAGGAATTGTTCGACAGTCAAAACATTGTTCGACTCACCGATCACGGGTTCGGAGTCATTGGCACGGTCAAAGATTCGTTTACCTCACCGTTCACTCATTGGAGAACTTTCGACACGGTCAAAGCATTGTTTTCCTAGCAGTAGTTATGAGGGAATCAACACGCAATTTTTTGGGGGTGCGGTAGAGGACCTTTCCTCGGCAGAAAGCTGGATGCGCTCCTAGATACAGGGGCTGAAACGCATTTTTTTTGTTCGGCTAATGTATTTGTTGGGAAGTATGTTATTTTTTAGTGTAACCGAATTAGTCGCGGAATATCTTAAACATTGAATTTGCATGTTAAGACAATTGCTCTTGTGGTCAAGTTAATTACTGGAGGTACAGAGGGAAACACCCAGGAGTGTGGGGGACAGGATTGGGAAGGAGGAAAGGGAAGGAGAGTCAGGCGTCTAAGTGGGCCTGAACGCTATTTTTTTTTATTCGGCCAATGTAACCGTTAGGAATTATGTCATTTTTTAGTATGACCGACTAAGTCGCTGTATATCTTGGACATTATACATGTAGGTTGAGGCAAATACGTTAGTCGCCACTGCTAATTGAAACCAATAACACTACCACGTTAGTCGCCACTTTTGTCCCAGCGACTATCACAACCACGCTTGCAACCAATTTTAGTTGCTGCCCTGTCGCCACTTTTGTCGCAGCGACTATCACTACCACGCTTGCAGCCACTTTCAGTTGCTGCCCTGTCACTAACAGTGCTAAGCTAGTCACCAATGTAAGTTGCGGCTATTAACACTGCCACGTTGATCGCCACTGTAATTGAAGTCACTCGCTACCACACTTGTCGTCACTGTTTGTCTCAGCGAATAACACTGCCCTCCTAATTTCCACCGGAATAAATCGCACGAAGACAGGCTTCGAGTACTCAATCTTTATTCGCTGGAGAAACGTCGCGTCAGAGGCGACATGATAGAAGTGTGGAAGATTATGAAGGGTAAGGAAAACGTCGACCGAGCGAGCCTTTTCACTCTAGATACAAATGGAGTGACTAGGAACAATGGATACAAAATCGTTATGAAACGTTTCTCACTCGACATCACGCGCAATTTCTTCACGTATAGAGTTGTCGAAAAATGGAACAAACTTCCAGCGGAGGTTGTAAACAGCAATACAATCGAAACGTTCAAGTCACGGCTCGATAAGTTCTACATAAATCGCCGATTAAAAACTAAACCGTTCAATTTTCTGTTGTTAAAAAAAAACAGAAATGGCACACGAAGCCCTCTTCAACGTTCTACTTCAGAACTAATCCTCTTGCCATCAAAAGGCAACCCAGTTTGGGCCAATAGGCCTCTAGACGTTCTACTACAGAACTAACCCTCTTGCTATCAAAAGGCAACCTAGTTTGGGCCAATAGGCCTGTTGTTGTCTTCCTACACTTGTAAACACTTGTAAACTGTTATTTCATACCACTAACACTGCCACGCAAGTGGTCACTGTTAGTTGGTGCTACTAACACTGCCACGCTAGTCGCCACTGTTATCCGACGCAATAATACTGCCACTCAAGTTGTCATTGTTAGTCCTAGTGACCAATATTACCACGCTAGTCGTCGCTATTAGTTACTACCATTATTACTGCCACGCTACCGTCACTGTAAGTTGATGCCACTAACACTGCCGCACTAGCTGTCACTGTAAGTTGCCGCGTTGACACGGCCACGCTTGTCGTCACTGTTAGTTCCAGCGATTAATATTGCCACGATAGTTGCCACTGTCAGTTGCTGATGCAACATGGCGCCCTGCAATTACTTTGTCCAAATCAAATTTTTATCGGGCACTTTTTATAATTTCCGTTCCACATAACAAGCTAATTTCCTTTCAGGTATCATCGCCTACTTTACTACTGACGTCAATCTACAGAAGTTGCCCGCACTGCGCATCATTGTGCTGAGCGAGTCATTAAGGTGAGTGTGTGGTCCGCAACGCTGGACTCCAGAGGTTGGCTAGACTGCGTAGTTATGTTCTGCTGAGACATCTGCAGAGATGTCTCAGCAGCAGAGTAATAATTGACTTGCTGCCCGTTGGTCGTGGCTTGGAACTGTTGGAAGCGAATGGGCGGAGTGGGCAGTTCAGCCAGTTGCTATTTGCTGATGATACGGCCCTGGTTGCGGATTCGGAGGAGAAGCTATGTAGGCTAGTGTCTGAGTTTGGTAGAGTGTGTGAGAGGAGGAAGCTTTGAGTGAACGTGGGAATGAGTAAAGTAATGAGATGTTCGAGGACTGTCGATGCGAGCAAAATTAGTGTCACCCTAAATGGAGAGCTCTTGGAGGAAGTTCGCTTTTATAAGTATCTGGGCTCCCATGTGGAGAAAACTGAACTAGTGGAAACTGAAGTGCAGGTGCTAGTGAAGGAGGGATGTAAAGTGTTGGGTGCACTAAATAGTGTAATGAGCTGTAAGACGTTGGGGGTGGAAGCAAAGAGAGGGCTGTATGAGGGTGTTGTTGTCCCAACTGTACTCTACGGAGCTGAGGCTTGGGTGGTGAGAGCAGAGGAGAGAAGAAGGTTGAATGTTTTCGAGATGAAATGTTTGAGGAGCATGACTGGAGTAACGCTGAGGGAACGGATCACCAACGACGTGGTTCGAATCAGAACAGGGATGGTAAAGAAGTTGGAGAACAGAGTGGATTCGCGTGTACTGAGATGGTTCGGGCACATGGACAGGATGGATGAAGGGAGATTGGTGAAAAGGGTGATGAATGCGGAGGCGAGTGGTCGCAGGCCTAGAGGTCGACCGAAGTTTGGGTGGATGGATGGTTTGAAGCAGCGTTGAGAAGGAGAGACATGAATGTGGAGGTGGCGAAAGAGCGTGCAATGAACAGGCGTGAGTGGAGAATGGTTGTGAATGGTTGATTTTAACGCTGCTCTGATGTGCTTTCCCGCGCTTGGCATCCCGCTGTCGGGATAGTCGTGGGTGGGGAGGGCCCCGGCAATTATGACGCGACGGGGGTACACCAGTGAAAACTGTCGGGCCTTGCTGCTGACGACGGTTCCTCGGACTGCACTCGGGACCCAGAGTGTAAGTTCAGGGGCTACCGGCCGGACCCTTTAGCACAAAAGGGCTAAGTTGTGTTAGTGTGAGCGTATGAGGGTGTGAGGTGCGCTTTTCCGTCGGCCACCCCCTTTTCTGAGGGATGCGGCCTAGTGTCTGTATCTGTACGTTGGAGGACCTTCGACATGGTCAGAACATTTTACTTCACCTTCCACGCGTTAGGGAAATCTCCCCACGTTCAAAGCATTGTGTGACCGTTTGCACGTTGTAGAGCTGTTAACCAGGTCCAAACATTGCTGATCTTGCCATACACGCGGT
Organism: Gammarus roeselii; assembly: GCA_016164225.1. Lineage (NCBI taxonomy): Eukaryota > Metazoa > Arthropoda > Malacostraca > Amphipoda > Gammaridae > Gammarus > Gammarus roeselii. The sequence goes on from SDVV010010067.1 coordinate 13,126, forward strand.
AGGAACTGCTCGATGGTAAGAACATTGTTCGAGCCACCGATCACGAATCCGGAAGTCATTGGCACGGTCAAAGTATCGTTTACCTCACCGTTCACTCATTGGGAACTTTTGACACGGTCAAAGCATTGTTTACCAGGCAGTAGTTCTGAGGAAATCGACACACAATTTTTGGGGGGTTCGGTAGAGGACCCCCTCCTCGGCAGAAAGTTAGATGCGCTCCTGGATACAGGGTCTGTAACGCATTTTTTTTATTCGGCTTATGTAATTGTTAGGAAGAATGTTATTTCTTAGTGTGGCCGACTTAGTCGCTGAATATCTCGGCATTGAATTTGTATGTTAAGACAATTGCTCGTGTGATCAAGTTAATACCTGTAGGTACAGAGAGAAACACCCGGGAGGGTGGGGGACTGGATGGGGGCGGAGAGTCAGGCTTTTAAGGGAGCCTAAAAGCAATTTTTATTTATTCGGCCAATGTACTTGTTAGGAAGTATGTTATTTCTTATTGTGACCGACTAAGTCGCTGTATATCTCGGATATTATACTTGTAGGTTGGGGCAAATATGTTAGTCGCCACTGCTAATAGAAACCACTAACACTACCACGTTAGTCGCCACTTTTGTCCCAGTCACTATCACTACCACGCTTGCAACCACTTTTTGTTACTGCCATGTCGCAACTTTTGTCCCAGCGACTATCACTACCACGCTTGCAACCACTTTCAGTTGCTGCTCTGTCACTAACAGTGCTAAGCTAGTCACCAATGTTAGTTGCGGCCACTAACACTGCCACGTTAGTTGCCACTGTAATTGAAGCCACTCACTACCTCGCTAGTCGTCACTGTTTGTCTCAGCGACTAACACTGCCCTTCTCCACTGTTATTTCATACCACTAAAACTGCCACGCAATTGGCCACTGTTAGTTGATGCTACTAACACTGCCATCCGACTCAATAAAACTGCCACGCTAGTCGTCATTGTTAGTCCCAGTGACTAACGTTACCACTATAGTCGTCGCTGTTATTCACTGCCATTTTTTCTGCCATGCTAGCCGTCACTGTTAGTTGATGCCTGTAACACTGCCACACTAGCCGTCACTGTAAGTTGCAGCAACTGACACGGCCACGCTGGTCGCCACTGATATTCTCAGCGACTAATATTGCCACGAAAGTTGCAACTGTCAGTTGCTGATTCAACAGGCACCCTGCAATTGCTTTGTCCAAAGCAAATTTTTATCGGGCATTTTTTATCCTTTCTAATCCATCTAACAAGCTAATTTCCTTTCAGGTATCATCGCCTACTTTACTACTGACGTCAACCTACAGAAGTTGCCCGCACTGCGCATCATTGTGCCCCCTGATTCATTAAGGTGAGTGTGTGGTCCGCGACGCTGGACTCCAGAAGTCGGCTAGACTGCGTAGTTCTATTCTGCTGATATATCTGCAACAGATTATTCAGCTGCAGATTTATAATTGACTCGCTGCACGTTGGAGGACCTTAGACATCGTCAGAACATTTTACTTCGCCTTCAACGCGTTTGGGAAACCTACTAACGGTCAAAGCATTGTTAGACCGTTTGCACGTTGTAGAGCCCTCAACCAGGTCAAAACATTGCTGATCTTGCCATACACGCGGTAGGAACTGCTCGACAGTCAAAACATTGTTCGAGTCACCGATCACGGGTTCGGGAGTCACCGGCACGGTCAAAGTATCGTTTACTTCCCCGTTCACTCATTGGAAAACTTTCGACACGGTCAAAGCATTGCTTACCTGGCAATAGGTATGAGGCAATCGAAACTCAAGTTTTTTGGGGGTGCGGTAGAGGACCCCCTCTCGGCAGAAAGTTAGATGCGCTCCTGGATACAGCAACTAAAACGCAATTTTGTTTATTCGGCCAATGTAAATGCTAGGAAGTATGTTATTTCTTAGTATGACCGACTTATTCACTGTATATCTCGGACATTTTACTTGTATGTTAAGACACTTGCTCCTGTGGTCAAGGTAATTACTGTAGGTACAGAGAGGAACACCCGGAAGGGTTGGGGACAGGATAGGGGAGGAGGAAAGGGAAGGAGAGTCAGGCATCGAAGGGTGCCTAAACGCATTTTCTTCATTCGGCCAATGTATTTGGTAGGATCTTATTTGGTCGCTGTATATCTCTGACATTATACTTGTAGGCTAAGGCAAATACTCTTGTGGTCGAATAATTTACTGTAGTTACATTGACCAACCGGGAGGGGGAGTTGAGAATGGGTGGTCCCAATATATCAGCATCATTTAGCGATCTTATCTCTAGATGTGCTCCTTTCGTTACGAGTTTTAATGGTTTGTTTGACATATTATAAAAGCAGAGTATATTTTGTAATGGGATATTTTAAAGGAGTTATTTGCAAGAAAATGTTGGTATATATAAGGCCGGCTGTTAGTGTAGGATACATTTTAATACATTACAATTAAATCGTATTATATAGTTTCACAGACCCTACTGTTACTTCAATGGTTTTTATTGCCCATACATTATGTTATGTATTCGATGTTGTTACCGTAGGACATTAGTGACTGCCGTGATATGTACGTGGCCCTATCGAGCTAAAATCTATATTTATTATTAAATTCCCTTGTATGCATATATTTACAGAGATTCATCAGAATACAACGTTGAGGAACAAATAAATGCAGATACGTTCACGTATTTTTCAGATGCATTTTTTTCTGTAGACAATGAAACAAATTTTTTTACACATACTTATTTATGATTAAAGATACATATTCATGATATTAGGATCAATTTTTCAAAATGATAACTTCATTTTAGGTCCGGGGTTACAGTGATATACGTTCACGCATGTTCGAGACATATAGAAGGTGAACAATCAAACATGATCAATTGTGGCCCCTTCCTCTTACGTTAATACTTATTTACGACTGAGGGCCACACTAATTTGAGTTCGGTCAGCCAGGTGAGGTCTACGGCGGGTGCCAGTAATGACACTCACCCTTTTTACTCACTCTCGAGTTGGCTTGACTTTGGCTTGACTTTATATTTATCTTTCACGTTTCCAATTTTTCCACCAACGCAACGTAGCTCGAGAAATAAAATAAGTATGTGTGTGAGGAGGGACAGAAAAAAAAAACTACTTTAAAGTTTTTCTTAATCTATATTTAATGAAATTTATTTCAAAGGAGATGAACCTCCCCTACACGCGCATATACCCACTTCATGTCGACCGCACGCCGCACACAAGTAACTATCGCTACAAAAAATAGTCGGGCCCATGTAAACCTGCACCCTAGAATC
>SDVV010010068.1:0-16419 GCA_016164225.1 Gammarus roeselii
TATATGACCAGCTATAAATGTTGTTATGACCTAAATTCATGATATAAACATTTATTTCTTATTTTTTTCATACATTGCCTTATGCATAAAATAATTAATCCAGATGGTCAATGGGGTCCAATTTTGGGAATTTATCAAACTTACGGAAAGACACGAACAATGAATTTGACTATTGCTACATTTTCAAAAATATGAAGAAGAGAAAGTTTCAAATCCTATCCTACCAATAAATGTCATCAATGGTATCGTTAATGGAGATGGGGAAAAGTAGAGGACCAAGCATTGACCCTTGAGTACACCCACAGTTCTGCACAAAGAATTGTTTATAACATCACCCTGAGTAACCTTTTCATCTAATTTTCAGCAATATAGCTAGAAAGTCATAAATATTGCATAAGTGACTACACCTCCCGATATTTGTGTCTATGCACTTACATTAAATTTAAAAGCCTGGGAGCCATGGTGATTTGAGTAAGGGAAATATTTGAGTCAAAGTTAATGTATCATAGATATTGGGCAATCACTCTTCTTAAATTAGTCTCAGTTATTTTTTTTATTGTATCATGATTGTTTGATAAAAGCGCCCTGATAACACGAGTCGGGATTTAGGCCAGTTCAGTTCGGGTGATGAGGGTAATTTATTTCAAACCTGTCGATATGGATTGACACCCATGTGGACAGTTAACTGCAAACTGACTGCTCGGATACAACGTCTCTGTCTCTCTGATGATGTGAATGCGACCGGAAAACATATTTTCATAGTATACCAAATTTTTGTACGACTAGTAACAATCTGTGATGACAGTTGTTGGCATGGGATTCTTCTCGGTATTCCACTAACCCAATCTCCCACGACATAGACCATCGAGAATTTTCGTTCACAGTGCCCGCTAGGAACATTTTTTCTTGGTGTACTCACCAAACTGACATTTTTCCATGCGAAAATTGCACAGGTGATCCGAAATATGTGATATAATAAAGATGACCATAAACAGAAAGGACAGCTCTGTGAATTTTACCTTAAGGTTCCAACCTAGTGAGGGAAATATACTTCCACAAGGGTTTCATCTCCAGAATTCTTGATAAAGGAATCGTAATACGTATTAGAGATGTGCTGAGAAATTTGGTGGTCGGAAGAGAGTGCTGGAGACGGATGTTATTATAGCCGGAGACCAGGGACTTGATACCAAATTGTTGGACACAGTTACTTATTCGGTTAAGTCCAGGTGCACAAGAAGATCGAGTGTATGGTCCAAGCCTGAATGCCTTGAACAACGAGTATGCATGGCAACGAATGAGTCTTTTTTTGGAGAACGTTTTCAGGAGTGAGCGTGACGCTTCTGTGGGTTAAGCCCACTAAAGAAAAAAAATGAAAAGACTCCTCCAAACCCTTGATAACCAATTTTTTTCAAAAAAATGAGTAACCCTCATCTGTCAACAAGGCAATGAACTTTGTTCTGCTGCATTTGGTTGGTTGCTCTCGAGGAACGGTAAACCAGTATTTGCAGAAGATGGCGAGAGGAGTACTCAGATCGATATTGTTTGAGATGTCACCCAAGATTTGTTTTCCATATAACAACTAATCCTATATTAACTACATTGGGATAGTACTCTTTTAAAGCAACTTCATATGATGTTTTTTTTTTATCTTGCAGATACAGCATACCCACCTATTATTTTCTGGAACTCTGCTGGCTGCTGCTGCCCTCACGTATCATCGATCACACCTTGCCGTGGGGCCGTTGACTCGCGGTAATGTTGCCTTGCATTATTTATGGTTGCCTGGAGAGCGGGGAACTCCCCGATGGAAATGGATTAAAATTTCAAATGATACACCAAGGAGCGTTTTAATTAGAAAAGCCCCAAAACCGAGTGCATGGTTTCTTAATTTTTTTTAAACAGGTCGAAGATGGAACCCGATACTGTCATGAATATTTAGAATTATTTATAAAAAATGAGCCACACTTGAACAAGGCAAAATTATTTTCGTTTAGTGTACGAGTTACTACAGACTATAAAGAAATGTAAATGTAAAAATCGACCACAATTTGAAAAATATCTTTCTCAGAGGCGTTCATTTGAAATACACCAGCAGAAGAAAGAAACTGATCCCCAAGGACAATCAGCATCTTTCAAAATACATTCATACTCGCTAGCTATTCAGCGCCTAGTGTCTCACTTCAAATTACGTTTTTAGTTTGCATCGTCGGATCTGATTTTCCCTTTTTTTAAATAGAGCATTCAAAGTGTTCATCTAGGATCACACTCTGCATCCAATTTTATTCCACAGAATGTGATGAAATATAGATAAAATATTTTGGATTTGTTCTTCTTTCACAAAACTTTCGATTGAATGTTTTTCCAACGCTTTTCTATCAGGATTCTTTTTGTAGTTATTTTCAGACACGTTACTGATAAAAGTAGATATTAATCGTGCAATTTACTCGCATATTCTTTTATGCACGGAGATAGGTGTTGACCGCTAGGTAATTCAATACAATAAATCATACACAACAATATAGTTTTCGACCAGAACGGCAAGACAACCGCAAAAACCAACGAGCCTTTGACGCTATGAAGATCTTTGTCTACATCGAATAAAGAATAATTATATCGTTTCCTATAAAATCGATCTGATCGATCAATTGATCGCCAGCGCGTCCCCTACACAGTTATTGCGATAAGCCAGCACAGGCTTCTGACATTGACATCATCGGCTTGAATGAAAGCCTGCTTAATGCTCGACGACTCAACTCCAAATTAATGATTCGTAGTGCTAAATCAAATCATATTTCATGTAACGTGTCAATATTTGTAACACATTGATGAATGTTTCATCTTTCAAGTTATTCCTCGATCCGGTGGACTACCACTTTGATGTTTTTCAGGGGTTCCTGCACGCCACGACATTATTTTATCGAAGGTAATTACGGAATGTGTGTGTTAGGAGAAAATGCACAAATAGCAACCTCTTCGTTACTGTTTTAGATCATGATTTCATGCTACAACATTCCAGTACAAGAATGACAACTTGCGTCACGTCTTCAATGTTTATGCCGATTCCATTTCATTTATGTTATTTTTTAGTGGAATTAAGTAAACCACCAACTTTCCGGCCATGCACATTCTGTGCTTATGATGTGCGTATTTGAAATGATAAACAAACTCCCCGCCTTCTTGAGGGCAACTGCCTCACACAGAATAACAATATAAAACAGTAGCGTTGCAAATAGCACTAGAAATAAAATCATCAAACAGTGTTTTGAAATGCAATTTAAATATTGTTCATGCCCTGTTGGTCAAATGTTAACGACTAGATAATTTGAACGATGTGAAATTTATTTAGCTATGTGATATTATATAAGACACGTTGAGTCTTGGATGTAAGGGGAAATGAAATATTTTGTTTAACATGAAACGTTGCGAAAACTTGTATCTGTTGATCTAAGAACCCAAGCAAGCAATACCATCAATATTGTTTTAATGTGACCTCATGTTCAGCGTGCAAGAAATGGGGGGTTATTTATCTCAATTACGATCAGGTATTCCACAGAGCGAGGATAAACACCTGAGTTTGTTAGAGAAGCGCGTTGGCGTCTAAACGAACAATGAGTAACTTGTTTTATAATATTGATGGAATTTAATGAATAAAATACCAAAGGGAATTGACCCAGTCATACATTCTAAGTCGCGATACTTTTCTTAATGCATCAATATTTATGTTGGGAGATAAAACAATGGGCTGTTCCATCTCTACATAGAAAATCACATGAGACGTTTTTCATCGGTAATTGTTTTAATAGCCCACGGAAAAGTCCACTTCAGTAATGCTGAGCCTAATGATTCACTGATAGACGTTCGTGGACGGGAAGATTGAAGAACCGAGACATCACGTGTACGACACGAAGATTTTATGCAAACAACTTTGCAACTCACATAAAGGAGAATGCCGGCCATTAATAATTTAAGTGTAACCACAGTGGTCGACAATTGAACGCTAAGAAGCCACTTCTATTAAAGGAGGCAGGGCAATTACACTCTGTATGACAGAATAGTATGTCATCCAACCCACTTTGGGTTTAAGGTCCACGATTGTTTAATGAAAGGGTGGTGCTATGAATTGTTCTATATTAAAGTGATCAGGAGTAAAACGTGTTACTAATTCAACTCCGATTTTAGTCGACTTTATTGATGTGGAAGTTGCCAAATAGCTTCCTCTCAAATGTCTTCCAGCAATCATCTCTTCATATCACCTCACCACGTAGAGATGAGGACCAGTCTATTATATAGGCCACATTGTTTTCGATACCTCACTGACTTGCCCAGCAGCGTGTAGGAAGTTGGAAACTGAGGGCAACTTTCCAAAATCTAATTTTAACTTCCCGAATTCATTGCTGAGAAGCTATATTTTATTATAGTCTTGGAACGCTCTGTAGAAGGGATGACCCAGATTATTTTAAACGATGTTGGAAGGAGCAAATTGCATCTATTTTAATTTATTAGGCATCGAAAATGCAAGAGGCTTTCGCAAGCTACAAAATTTTGGAATCATGCCAATCATTAAATGTGTTCAATAAATGAGTTCTATCCTAGAATTATTTGAAATATTGCAAATTCAAAATGGCTCCTCTTTCAGCATTTCCGTGAGTACGAAGATAGCCTGCCTTCACGAAGAAACAAAAACTTTGGATACCGTAAAGAGGAGATGAGAAGCAATGTTTAGGAGAAACTGGGCTGTATCAAGTGACAAGACAATTTTGATGAGTCATGTAGTCCTGATGGCAAATGAAAATGTTTAAAACGCACCGAAGAAACAGTCTTCACCCCATAAAATCATGTCAATGTTGATCGCTTCATGAAACATTTTCAAAGAGAAGTGAAAACATCAGACCCCCGATCTACAATACATTAACTTTATCGCATTTCACGATATAACAAATTGTCATTGCGGAACATTAAAACCAGTACAAAGTTCAATCTGTGCGACTCAAATTTGTCGCGGAGGAATTGTATGTAGCACTTTTGGAGCTTCAGCAAGAAACTTATATTCAGAACTCAAATGTTTAATTTCGTTTTCGTGGTGAAACTCTTTTCATCACGTAAGTTGGCACAAGCAAATCACATTTCAAGGAAGAAGTAGACATAGGTCGGAGCTCCCGAAAAAATGTAAATCTGAAAAAAAACAGAGGTAAACATACTGTTTGATTGGAAAAATCACTGCCGTGTAATTGAATTTAATATGTGCTATTAGCAGTTGATATAATTATGGAAGTGTTCGGAAACCTGAAACACAGACGTTGTTAAAATACTTTAGGTAAAATAAAAATCTCTTCCTTGGGCCTTTCGAAGTTCGTGTTTAGAAAAAAGCTTGTGTACAATTTTCGATCTGCATCTAATTTTGAAAAAATAACTGCTCTCACTCGTCACACACTATAACCTAAATTCTATTGAATGCATATAAAAGATTCCTAATGGGAATAAAGATAAGATAACATGCAATGTACACAGATCAATGTTATCCATCGATATTGTCAATGAAGATATCTAAGCCATTTAGCAATGTTTTCGATGAACACTTGCATTTTTTGCTAGACGAATATTTTTTTTTTATATAGCATTTTGATAGTGTTTATTTGGCGTGATGATACTTTCATGCATCATGTCACTCAACCTGATGAAACAACAATAAAGTAATTACAAATGGGTTTCCAGTATCATATATTTGCACTCTCACATTACTGAAATGTGAAGGTAGATCGAAACACATTCTCTATTCAGAGTTTACTGTTTTTCTTATGAGAAAAATAGTTATGAGAACATCTGTTTTGACAAAATTCTATTCATATTCATTCACATGCCAGACGAAGAAACACCCAATCATACCGCTCCTTTGTTCGTTCCGTAAGGGCCTACCAGGGCCTGGAGGGACAAAAGCCCACATCGGCAGCCTCTTCATATCCAAGACACTTCACCACCGGGAGACAATGGTCTCAACAAAGCGAAAACTCTTACTACAAGAAGGAAATGCCTGTTTGTCAAGAAAACACAGACAAAATTAGAGGATAAATTCAGAAACAATCGTACAGGAATATCATCCCACTGTCGTTCTTTCAATTCAATACGTAGATCAGGAATATTTTGAGGTATGTTTTTGAGGAGAATTTGGATTAACAGTAAAACGATCAATTAACCTAATCACCAACCCTGCCAGTATTGTCTCCCGAAGGTGGAGTGTGTTGAAGAGGAGTTGGATTCCTCAGCTTGCTCTGTAGTCATCAGCATATGTCAGAGCAAGTGAATCGCATCCTGTTCAAGCTCGGCATTAAGGCGTTTCACATCCATTGACTTGTACGTCATGCTTGCAGCAGCATGAAAGGTAAAGAGCAATATCACCAGCGGGTTCATTGCTATTGTTATAGTTCTAAAAGAAAATATTCAATGTGCAACACGGTGATATTTTGTCATGCTGTATATTTACGATGAGAAAAAACACACTGAATCGACATTTTTGTCCTATATCTCATGTGCCATCTCCCGTTTAATGCAAGAGTTCAAGCTGAGAATCTTTCGGTAGCAAAAAGTGGGTGAGTTCGCTATCCGCCTGAGCTGCGCAAAGAATCACGAGCTCCAAGCAAGCCTCTAAACTTGTGAGCTGTTGCATTCACAGCAGGATTACCAGAGCACCAAGCTGCTTGATGATCCCATCCGCCTGTCATCAATCTCGGTTTGGTTTAATTGTATACAGGCAATTTGTAAGAACTTGGAACCCGTATTTGGCCGTCATTCGGTTGCAGGATAGTATGAAGGTTTTGTGGCCTCACGGCACAAATATCTCAAACGATACTATAAGTGTTTCTTTATGCATCCTGGAACAGCCTGCCCAACTGTTCTGGGTAACCGTCCAATGCCGTTCATGTTCTCATTAATCAGAGAAGAGTGAGCGATAATTTGGATAAACGGTGAAAGATCACATGAACGATGTTTACCTTGTGACGGTATTAAAACTTCGACAAAGTGCTTGCCTAAACTCACCACTTTGCCCGAGGAAAAATAGCTGTCGTCTGCAATCCAATGCCTAAAGGACGATTAAAGAAGAACAAACCGATGTATTTTCTTTATCTACAGTTTCTGGAGTTGGCACTATGGCTTCAGTGATTTTTTTTTTTTTTTTGCTAACGTATGTGTACATAACTTTTTTTACTCTAGAACACCAATTTTTGTATTCTAATGAGATGGAAAAGTGATTGAAAATGACCTGTCTACGTCCGGTTACACGTTTACGGCTTGGAAGCCTAATGAAGTGCATAGTTTTCTTTGAATTTTTATTTGATCGCTAACAGTAGTAAACAATAATATTTACTGTATGTTTGCATAAAACTACTAATATTATTCTAGAATGTTGAAGTAAGATGGCATTAAGTTTTGTGTAGTGAAACGTGCTTGAATTACCTTTCAAATAAAAGTTCATTCCCAGTCTCAGCCACTCTGGAATATTATTCTAGAATGTTGAAGTAAGATGGCATTAAGTTTTGTGTAGTGAAACGTGCTTGAATTACCTTTCAAATACAAGTTCATTCCCAGTCTCAGCCACTCTGGAATACTTTGAACAGTAATATTTCGGATGGCGGCTTCACAGGGACAAAAAAAAATCTTTATAAATAAGACATAGATGTTACCGAAACAGAACGTTTCTCACCGTTTCAAAAAGTGTTTTAGTCGTAGGACAGACCAATAATTGTAAATAGCTCTCCGTATTATGACCAACAATTACTCAAACCAGAACTTTTGCCTAAAATCCTTATCTACTATATTTCCGGCAGTTCACCAATACGCTCGCGAGTATTCTTTGTTCCATGCTTCGATGCTGTTTAATAACTTTTTGCTCTACAATGCACTAATGCCATACATGAAGACAACTTTATTTGGCCATTCTGTAATGAACGCCATTGTTATTCATTGACAACCTCACGTCAGCTTTGATCGTTTCAGTGACGTCAGTTTAAGACACTCGTTAAAATATACTAAATAACTCTTTCCCCTGATGTACATGAAGTTAAAAATTAACATTGAATGTAAAAATTATAGTAGTTATTTAGATAATTGTGTGCATGCTTGGATAGCACATGGTCTCGAATATTTTTGGTTAATTTCTTTTCTGTACAAACGGGGTGACAAAAACTTTTACTATAAGAAATTACATAAATACGACAAGTCCGTAAATGCTTTAGATGGGTCCGGTACCAAAACTGTAAAAATTCGTTCCATTGAATGAGCACTGCAAAAATATCCTCATATTTGTCCAGTTTAAAGGCGGTATCAGCAGAAGTTATCAAATGAATTCGATTTCCCAGCAAAACTTGGTCGGACATTTCCATAAACTCAATCTCGGTGCTCTGGGTTTTGCAAGAAAATCTGCGAATGCAAGTCGATCGAATGTCAACTGATTTTCAAGGCGAAGGAAAAGTTGGCCAAGCGACGCTCGTTAGATTGTTTATTCTCCGTCCCGTCGTCATGTAAATTCATTTCTCTAGTATTTGACGGTGACTGATAATAAAGACTTCATATTTGTTCGCCAGGTAAAATATCAAATGTGATGTAGATATGCTACTACATCTTTCCATGTAAATTCAATTGTCCTGCTGTAGGTGAGCCAAACAGAGAAGTCGAAACACTTTTCCCTTAAAAGGATATAATTGGCCACAGTAAAAGGTTATGTAAGTGAAATCAAACGTAGCAAAAAAAAAATATTTCGGGATTCGGATTGCATTCCGAGACTAAATGCCGTGGAGTTGATGTCAGACGAACTGGCGTACACAAAGGACAACTGTTTAGAGTCTCGGCGGCGTGTACTTTGATTGGAGACCATATTATTTGATGGAACACTAAAGCGGCTGCTTGACCATCGGGGAATGTGCTGGGACTTGTTGTGAGAAAAATATTGTAAAGAAGTGAATTACAAAATCAAAATTTTATAAAGATCTGACTTTAGGATCGGTTGAAACATTACTGCACTGTTTCAAAACGTTATAAAAAACAATCCAGTATGCCACTAGAAAAACGCATTTACATGTAAATTTCTGAACGAAAGATTTCTGCGTTTTCGTGCATTTATACTCCCCAATCCATTGAGTTCGAGTGACTCCCTTCATCCTGCTCTGGTGGATTACTTAACTCCATCCATCCTGCTCTGGTCCATCAATCCTGCTCCATCCTGCTCTGGTGGATTACTTAACGATGTTTCGTTGACTGTTACTGCTGACATAAAGACTGCTTCACATGTCACTTTGCATGCCGTCTTCCTTGGCACGTCGATCATTTCATAACGAAGACAGTATTTCATTCAACATATGGACATATATTTGTCGACATGAAAGGATTTCCCCTACTATTTTTATTCAAGCGTTATGTCATATAAAGAAAATTAGCTATTTAGCCTCGGATGCTTAAGAATCTTATATATAATTACCCGCTTATGGGACTGACAACCATATGATTGATTTTGACATATTCCAAACGTGTCTGTGCTTGTTACAAAACCTCCCAGCTCAGGCGCACGTCATCAGCATCTGACGAGGGTTGGTGTAATGTGACGAAAGATGAGATTCAACAATTGAAGATATGCTCATATTAGAACAATTAAATTACATAAATATTATAAATGAAATTTGGAGTGAACTACGTATGAAAAATCGCACTAAAAATTCTACATAAAACTTCTTAGGTATCAAATCAATTGGTTTAGTTGATCATTCTATTTAGCCACGAGTTGACCAGTCCTATTTAAGGGACCAACAAATCCTTACCCACATGAGGAATCTGCTTAAACGGTACTGGTTGGCAATATGTTTTTTTAAATGAATATGAACGGGAACGTCGCGCAAAGTGGAAACTAAATTGCATGGAGCCGTTCAGTAATATGGTCTACGAACTAAATATTGCCAAATTACTAGCAATGATCCTCGCATGAATTGATAAGTACGAATAAGTCGCTCTATATGTAATTTTCTATGATCGATAATATTACTATTATCTTTTTTTTAATGCCAAATCATTGACACCTCGTTGATGTTGTTGAACCCTCCATACTGTGATGCATTGTCAACCGCCCCTCACATGACAACCTCGACTATTGAGACCGAGGCGACTGATCGCTTACAACCATCACTGTCCGTATGATCCTGTGGGAAGTAAGTGATCGCTTACAACCATCACTGTCCGTATGATCCTGTGGGAAGTAAGTGATCGCTTACAACCATCACTGTCCGTATGATCCTGTGGGAAGTAAGTGATCGCTTACAACCATCACTGTCCGTATGATCCTGTGGGAAGTAAGTGATCGCTTACAACCATCACTGTCCGTATGATCCTGTGGGAAGTAAGTGATCGCTTACAACCATCACTGTCCGTATGATCCTGTGGGAAGTAAGTGATCGCTTACAACCATCACTGTCCGTATGATCCTGTGGGAAGTAAGTGATCGCTTACAACCATCACTGTCCGTATGATCCTGTGGGAAGTAAGTGATCGCTTACAACCATCACTGTCCGTATGATCCTGTGGGAAGTAAGTGATCGCTTACAACCATCACTGTCCGTATGATCCTGTGGGAAGTAAGTGATCGCTTACAACCATCACTGTCCGTATGATCCTGTGGGAAGTAAGAGTCCTAAGTCGAGTACAGTGAACAAAAGTGCGTCCCTTCCTGACAAGAGATTACTTTAGAGAATTATCGCGGGACTGCTGAAACAGGCCCGGCAAATTACCACAAATGTTTCAAGTAAGCCGCTATAATGCTTAGTTGAATGAACCACGACACTTTTCTTCGCTGTAAGCGTGTAATGATGAAGAGCAGTGCAGGTCAAATTACGGAGCACACACAGCTACTGTTGTCTCTCATGATGGCAGCATGACTTCAGTTTCTTATGATGGCAGACAGACTTCAGTCTCTCATGATGGCAGCATGACTTCAGTTTCTTATGATGGCAGCATGACTTCAGTTTCTTATGATGGCAGCATGACTTTAAGTCTCTCATGATGGCAGCATGAGTTCAGTCTCTCATGATGGCAGCATGACTTCAGTCTCCCATGATGGCAGCATGACTTCGGTCTATCATGATGACAGCATGACTTCAGTTTCTTATGATGGCAGCATGACTTCAGTTTCTTATGATGGCAACATGACTTCAGTCTCTCATGATGGCAGCATGACTTCAGTTTCTCATGATGGCAGCATGACTTCAGTCTCCCATGATGGCAGCATGACTTCAGTTTCTCATGATGGCAGCATGACTTCAGTTTCTTATGATGGCAGCATGACTTCAGTTTCTTATGATGGCAGCATGACTTCAGTCTCTCATGATGGCAGCTTGACTTCAGTCTCTCATGATGGCAGCATGACTTCAGTCTCCCATGATGGCAGCATGACTTCGGTCTCTCATGATGACAGCATGACTTCGGTCTCTCATGATGGCAGCATGACTTCAGTCTCTCATGATGGCAGCATGAATTCAGTCTCCCATGATGGCAGCATGAATTCAGTCTCTCATGATGGCAGCATGACTTCTGTCTCTCATGATGGCAGCATGATTTCAGTCTCTCATGATGGCAGCATGAGTTCAGTCTCTCATGATAGCAGCATGACTTCAGTCTCTCATGATGGCAACAGGACTTCAGTCTCTCATGATGGCAGCATGACTTCAGTCTCTCATTATGGCAGCATGACTTCAGTCTCACATGATGGCAGCATGACTTCAGTCTCTCATGATAGCAGCATGAGTTCAGTCTCTCATGATGGCAGTATGACTTCAGTATCTCATGATGGCAGCAGGACTTCAGTCTCTCATGATGGCAGCTCGACTTCAGTCTCTCATGATGGCAGCATGACTTCAGTCTCTCATGATGTCAGCATGACTTCAGTCGATCATGATGGCAGCATGACTTCAGTCTCTCATGACGGCAGCACGACTTCAGTCTCTCATGATGGCAGCATGACTTCAGTCTCTCATGATGGCAGCATGACTTCAGTCTCTCATGATAGCAGCATGAGTTCAGTCTCTCATGATGGCAGCATGACTTCAGTATCTCATGATGGCAGCAGGACTTCAGTCTCTCACGATGACAGCATGACTTCAGTCTCTCATGATGGCAGCATGACTTCAGTCTCTCATGATGGCAGCATGAATTCAGTCTCTCATGATAGCAGCATGAGTTCAGTCTCTCATGATGGCAGTAGGACTTTAGTATCTCATGATGGCAGCAGGACTTCAGTCTTTCATGATGGCAGCTCGACTTCAGTCTCTCATGATGGCAGCATGACTTCAGTCTCTCATGATGGCAGCATGACTTCAGTCGATCATGATGGCAGCATGACTTCAGTCTCTCATGACGGCAGCACGACTTCAGTCTCTCATGATGGCAGCATGACTTCAGTCTCTCATGATGGCAGCATGACTTCAGTCGCTCATGATGGCAGCATAAATTCAGTCTCTCGTGAAGGCAGCATGACTTCAGTCTCTCATGATGGCATCATAACTTCAGTCTCTCATGATGGCAGCATGACTTCAGTCGCTCATGATGGCAGCATAACTTCAGTCTCTCATGATGGCAGCATAACTTCAGTCTCTTATGACGGCAGCATGACTTCAGTCTCACATGACGGCAGCATGACTTCAGTTTCTCATGATGGCAGCATGCCTAAGACAGATCTGGTGACAACTGCGACGCCGACGGTTAATTGGATCATTTAAATATATTTCATATATATATACCAACACAGATTTTCAATGCATGCCCAGCCATGTTAATTATTTAAAAAAATTAACGATGATAAAATAACTGAAATAAATTAGAATGGTGTAGGAATGTTGAGAAATTTAAATTTATTGGCCTAGTAAGTTTCTATTTACGAAGAGCGTACAGACATTTAGGTTATTTAAAGCAATGAACTTGCATGAACATCCCTTTTGTTCGTAACAAACTCAATTTGTGATACTTGTCAGTGAATGTTAGAGCTTACGTTCTATGATAACAAATTGTATGAATACCTTCCTTTCGCCACTGTTTTGGTTTTGTAGTTGGCAACATCATTGAAATTAACAGGTGCTTGAAACAGATGTAGTGATTCTGAGAAGCTCCAACTACCGTGTCGAACAATTATGCAATATTCCATATATAAACCATCAATTTGATGACTTCATGGTTTTAAACCAATAGGTTTCATGACATGGGTTCTGAGTAGTGGCATTTGTAACGGGACCTGATGAAAGAAGTGGATTGTATTCATGTGATTTTTTTCGTCATGGTGCTCTGAGACTAGATATGGTTTCTTCTCAAAAAACGAATTTACACATTATATGCAACATACATAAAAAAAAGTGTTATCCGTCAAAAACAACGACGGTTACATTGATAGAGCAAATGTATGGTGGTAAAATGGCTCATAAAATACTGTGCGTCGTTGATAAAAGCAATCATTGACAAAGTCCATGGTGTAAACAAACAAAAGATAGGAACATAGTGAGTCTTATTTTGGTCTGGTTTCTGATAGTGACCGCACGTCATTCATCATTCTGTTTGATATAACTCTGCATATGATCAATATTTTTTTAATTTCCCCAGTAAATCAACGGGTTTTAAATTCGAAGATTTAGCATCCTTTCATCGATGATCAAACCAGCCTCTTCACGTTGCAATCTACACGTTTCAATTAACCATGATGGTGATGCGCTGGTATGTAGGAGAACAATATTAGTTACATGCGTAGTCAGTTTTTGTAAGCTTCTTCGTTTTCGAAATTAGCTCTTTAAACAACTGTGAATTGGAACGGCGCACACACAAGTGACCGGGGATGATGTCGATATAAAACATAAACGGTCATACGTCATGAAATGCAAATCTCTTGAAAATCATCATATATAAACCATCGAAAGTTCGGATCCCTAAAATCTTAAATGAATAATTGATCCAGTTACAAAATAGCTTTTCAACTGTGCATGAACTCCTTCTAAATAGAAGACTAAGTCTTAGTCATGCAGTTGATTCATATTATCGCAAACGACAACGGAATGACGAACTGTTCGATGAGTAAAAACGTAACAAACCTCGGATATTTAAAAAAAAATGAACATTCCCAGGACCTGTAGAGTTAAAAAAAAAAATAGTTCGTTCCATTAAATGTATTGCTTCACAGCAAATGTTGGAATTTGATAAATGTTTATAATTTTTAAGTTTCAAAAGAAAATCTTTTTCATCTGTTAATCACGTGCCATTTTAAATGTTCAGTATCTATATTCCCAATCATTCCATCCTCGCTGGAAAGTCTGGATCTTTATATTCGCCCAAGAATTTAAGGGTCGTTTGATCCCGTCGTTTATATCCGCTCACCTTGCGATTCGCGTTCCAAAATTGAATTGCAGCTGTTTGCTAGCGCAAAATTCTCCCGGCCTTTAATTGATTACTCCTATCTTTATTCTGTTTGCTGCCCTGCTGGAAATTCCGGCAATAGAACTAGTGTAAACATTTCAACCAATCGGAAGGGGAAAATCTACATTGATTTTTTGCCATTTCTTTGGAAAATGTATATCTTTAAATATTTAGGAGCAGGTAAATCGTGAAACATTCAGGTAGTGAATGCATGGTAATGTTTGCTCGTGTATATTTTTTTTAGGTATGGCGGAGATGAATTTGATCAGAAATGGGACTTGTAGGCTTCTAGGGCATTATGTTACAACATTTTGTGCAATCGTGAGGCTGTTAAAATATGAGCGAATCATTGGCAAGGAGTACCTTTTAAACTGTGTCCAAACAGCGAGAGGACAATTAGAGGATATGATGCATTATTGTTGTTCAGCCACGCAGATGTGGGACACGTAAGGCACTAGAATAGTGCGAATAATAACCAGTAATATATCTATGCGTATTTGTTAGGGATTTATGCCTATTCAGTAAACATCCTCCATAGATGTATGTTGCGAGGAAATTGTTCTATCTGTGTACCTGGTGATTGGAATTTTTACGTATACTGTAGCTGATCGTCTGTGTTGCATATGATACTATTTACCAAATGTGACGGGATATTCTTACAATTAATTGTAAGATCATTTTTTTAAATGACCTAAATGTCATAATCATTCGGCCAATGGGACATCAGAATCAATCACACACACACATCTTGGTTCTAATCAACCATCCTTTGAAACACAGACTAGAATTAAATCCGTCTCTGTTCAAATCAATCATTAAATGCATTGGCGACGGAGATATTAACAACTCCGTCAGGATATAAACATTATATATGAAAATGTGTAAATAATTGGAGTACCGGAATAATCAACGGATTATCAAGTTAGGGAATGACCGAGAGACTGGGTCAGGAATAAAATTTAATCGTGGAACCCATATGTTGCATACATTTTTCAAGGACAGACGAAGCCATGGATTAGTTTCGAAATTCCATGGCTTTGTCTTCAACAATTTGAACGGTTGTCAGATAAGGACATGCGTGTTGTCTTGCAATTAAAGGGTTAACTAATGACTTGAACTTATACAGAAGGTGAAACATATTTGTTTGAAGACTATGAAGCGAGAAGGAGGTGATTGTATACGCTGAATACTTCTCTCTAGAGCGTACGCACAACAATTAGTCACAAGTAAAAAGCTACGAAAATTTAGTTCCCCGATACTCAATATTCAAAACGTCAAAACGTGCTAGCTCCGCTTCTGGTCATATATTTGTTATACCGTTTACGCACGTTTTTATACCTGGGTATCTCTCAAGCCGAGTGCAATCTCATAGTGCAATCACAGAGTGCAATCACAGAGTGTAATCACAGAGTGCAATCACAGAGTGCAATCACAGAGGGCAATCACAGAGGCAATCACAGAGGGCAATCACAGAGGCAATCACAGAGTGCAATTACAGAGTGCAATCACTGAGTGCAATCACAGAGGGCAATCACAGAGGCAATCACAGAGTGCAATCACAGAATGCAATCACAGAGTGCAATTACAGAGTGCAATCACTGAGTGCAATCACAGAGGGCAATCACAGAGGCAATCACAGAGTGCAATCACAGAATGCAATCACAGAGTGCAATCACAGAATGCAATCACAGAGTGCAATCACTGAGTTCACTCACAGAGTGCCAGTTTGTATCCCTAGTTTTATATATTATTCCCTTTGTATTAATGAATCACTATTGTCTTCATGTTAGCAATGGCATAGTCTACAGGTTGTTCTATGAGCATCAGGGAAGCTTCATCAAATGTATTCTCCAACGCTGTTTCTCAGACGTTTCTTCGTGATGAATGTTGCCTGTCCTTCAAGATACATAATGATAGTAATCTCTTCTGAGCTTGCTACGCTTGCAAAACGATAAATAATTATACGGGAAATTATTGATGCCATATATATGTATATAT
>SDVV010010069.1:0-16418 GCA_016164225.1 Gammarus roeselii
TATGTATTTAAATATATCTATATATACATGGTTGTGTGTGTGTGTGTGTGTGTATGTGTGTGTGTATTTCCTGATGCGAGACGAGTGCTCCAACAATGCAATACTTGTCACTTTTGCTTTTTAGTATTACAATCATAATATGAATCCTTATGAAGGCACAAGATGTTAATGACAGAAAAGGCATGTTGAACAGAACGGGATCCTTCTATTGCCCACGGTTATTAAGCATGATCCAGGATAATTGAAATGATGTAGAGGATCATTCAGTAACATACTGTTATTCACCCATCAAGTTCCTAGCCGGGCCAGGTTTCGCTTCCCAACTCACCACACATTCTAAAATAAAAGTCTTATATTTTTGCGTGGTAATTTTTATTCGAGGCAGAGAAAACGAATTTCCAATGTGTCATGAAGCATTTCCGATATGCCATGAAGCATTTCCGATTTGCCAATACTGACCTCTAGCATCAGTTGTAAGAAGTAATTCCCTACGCCAGACAACTTGCATGCGTCGTCACCCTACGTGAACAAAGTGTTGATGTGCAACGAAGAACTCGTGGACACAATTAGTGTACGATAGTAGATAATGTATCGCAAACTAATGATCCTGTTGCGATTTTTTTCTTGCAATGTAGAGGAAGGAAGCTACGTGAAAGATTGCAGTAGTACAAAACACTCAGTCAATTGTTTCTTCGATTTAAATTATCAAGATAAAAGATAGAAATCTTAGTGTCGGCAACAAATATTCTGTCTAAATCCTATGTTGGTCAGGGAGCCTGACATGCCATTGATGGGGTCTTAATAATTTGCACAAATACGAAACTCATTTTGGTGAGTTTTAACCTTGTTATGCATGCAGGTTATGCATGCAGGTGCTTGTGAACATTTTCATTTGTTTTTCGTTTCATATATTTTTATTTATCTACTGAATTATCTGAATAATTCCCAATCAAGGCCACTTTTCACTAACATATCAAGCTATTCCAAGTGACAGACAAGAAATTAAATTTATTGTCAGTCTTTACTCGAACAAATATTTTTCTCTTAGCGTCTTAGACTAGCTTGACGTTTCTTAAAATTCAAACACGATATTTTTTCTCTCCGCCCTCCTCCACCCCCAGACGGGCGGTTAACGAGCTGCTGGGCGTGGTGGTACCTAACTAGCTCACCCACTTTTGGCCTCTGTCCTCCTTCACCCCCAGACTGGGCGCCAACGAGCTGCTGGGTGTAGTGGTGGTGGGCTCGTCAGCTCTGGGCCTGGGGCGGGAGCACTGGCAGGAAATGTTGGAGAGCCCACGACGTCCGGTAGCCCAGTGGCATCCTCTGCAAGACAGCGTTCCCTCCACCCTACCTCCCTCCCCTTCTAGGGGGCCGCTTGCCAAGCTGCCCTCCTGCTCCAGTAACACATGAGCCGCCAGCGGTGAGTGCCGCAGGGGCGAGAGTGCATGCTTGCCTGTTCCGCTGGCCAAGCTGGCCTGTTTTTTTTTAAATTTATGCGTAGATAAGACTGTTCATAATTTGTAGTTCTACGTGGCTTTGGTAAAGGGTAGATGAGATATGTCTGTCACGAGGGAAAAAAAATGCTTTCAATTGTGGAATTCGACCAATAATTGTCATCAAATAAGCAAATTGGAGTGGGGTGATATATTTTGAGTGTCCATAGATGAGGAACTAGTAAACGAGAATAAATTAAAGTTTTATTTTGATAAAAAACTTCCTTCTGAAAGGAATGAAAAATAGTTCAGGGGTGTAACTTGTATTGTTTTTATTAGCAAAGCACTTACTCCGAACAGGAACTTGTAATATTTATGTCAAAAAGTAACAAAAAAATAAGAATCCCATCAAAATGAGGGTATATGTGTAAGCGTGGGCCGATAGTTGAGAGGATGGTGATGGAGGAGGTGCGTGGTGAGGGAGAAGGGCGTGAATGTTGATCACGCTCCCGCCCCTTGTGTAAGTTTGTACAAGTGTGTACTCTTATATTTCTACGAATTTGCACAGGTGCTTATTGGTTTGTATGTACCTTTAAATATAATAGACAGGCATTGGCTATTTTTAAAAATAGATTTATCAATTTGGACAACAATTTTGAGTGGGGTTCTGTAACCAATTGTGTTTTCACAATAGTAATATATACGAGTTTATTCAAATACATCGACTATTATAGTCTGCACAAGCTTCTATAAGATGTCGATTTTGATTAAAAAACGGACCAACTTGCTAACATTTTTGCAGTGTTCATTCTGCCGCTGTCAGTCAGGTCAGTCCGTGTTGAATTTCGTAACAAATTCATAAATACTGTTCGGGCCCGCCTCGGTGCAGTCCATCTTGTTGTTGCGAATTCCTGAACTTCTGATTGTTAGATCATATTCCGGAGCTGAGTAGCACGTAATCGTTGTGTAATCCTCGTTAGATTACTAAGCTTCATAGGTCTGATGATCTCGGAAATACTGTGCTCTACAGGTTGGACTGTCACCATATATTGACCAACCGGCCAAATATCATTCTTCTGTGGGTTGTTGATAAAGCGAAGAAAATATCTATTTATTCAACGGTCACATTTTTTTGTTAGTTTTGATGCTGTGATCTTATTTGTGAACGCTAGAAGTCTTTGATCTGTGCTGGCTGGGTTCGGTTAGGAGTCACGCTACCTCATTTCTCATGTTAATGTTAACGTCCATCTCTTGTTTATCTCTCTGATCTCTATTTTCAAACTATCTATCTCCTGCACGAATAGAGTGACCTGCGTATATACTACTTGCACTGCATATTGAATTTTCATTCACATCCAGATATTCGACATGAAATCTTTTTAATAGGCCCAGAATATTGACAACAAATACTCCTTCTAATCAAATGTGCAAGAAAAAGTTATTGTTCGTATTCAGTTTACATTCATTAATTATACAGCAACTTTAACCCTGCATTACTCTATTTCTCGTGCAGATGAGCAGTCTAACGCTGAGGACCGGCCTCGAGGAGCGGTCAATAATAGTCTCATGGATTCCACGTGAATGTTACGTGATTGAAATTTATATTTGAATTAAGCGAGAAAATGGCTTCATTAAAATATGAATGAGCTCACCAACCACTTGAACCCAACCCTTTTTGCCACCACAGCCGCTCCTGAGCCTCAGTTTGACTCTGGTCCAGCATCACCACTTCTACTTAGGCAGCCTCTTCTGGTAGGGGCAAGACCCGTCATGAACTGGTAGCGCGATAGGATCATCAACTTTTGAATATCTTTGGAGTGATCCGGATGTGGGTTATGATGTGATGACATGATAAAGAATCACTTCAAGTATGTAAGATGAATGGCGTTGAGTTGGAACATGACACACCTTACCGTCTCTGACAGCTGATGTGCCAACCTTTCTGTGGTGGCTGGACCCACCACAGTGCATGTCTGTCCAGGGTTAAACGAACTCGATCAACTCAGTCAACCCTTCGTGGATAGGTCGGTCTCCTGGAGATTACCCATGAGCGTCATGCCCTGGCTGGCGGAGGCCTCTTTGGTCGAAAGATATTCTGTCACAGCGTAGATGATCAGGATAGCGTAGATGATCATAATATTGTGTCTACTTCTTTAAGTCGAGTCTAACGATCCCGTTTGTCTTTCCTTCCATTCTCTCCATTTCATGCGCATTATGCGATTGTATATAAATAGATTTACTTGTCTGTGAGGCTATGTATAGCGTTCCAGGGTCATAAAGGCACCCTTTTAGGCCAGTCGCATGCATTCAAACTATACGTCATTTCAAATGCAAGGGGCCTGTGTGGGAAGGATATGTAAAGCTAAGTTGACCGCTGCCTCCTCCGCAGACCACCATGAATCAGAATTTCTCTTACCAGGACTTATGTTATAAATAGATCTGAAACGGTGCCTCATGGTTATAGCAACGAAAATCTCAGGATAGAAACCATACGCCAATTCAAAACTGTATACGTTTTATTAACAAAATGCGAAGATTTGATCCTTAGGATGGAGTGCGTGTTCCTAGGCCACGAGGACTTTTACATCCTCAAATTGAGAGACAATGCTGAATTTTTGAAATCAATAAGGCAACTTATACAACCAATACTTCCGAGTTCGGGTCGATACCAGCCGGTATACAGACGCATGATCATCGGGGCAGTGCCTGTTAATGATATAACTATTATTTCAATAACGAGCTGAATACGAACACGTGCAGAATAGGACGTCGAGACGATAGCATCGCACTTGTTTTAATTGGTTCTCTGAGCAGCCTCCATGGGGACTATTACACAGCACTATTCCGCACTAATCATTTTACCAGCCTCCATGCAGACTATTTTACACAGCACTATTCAGTAGCAGTCTTTTTAGTAGACTCCAAACGAATTATTGAACAGCACTACGAAGTATTATTCCTTTAAACAGGTTCCGCTAAAGAGTTCTAAGTGAGTGGAAAAAATTATCAGATCTTTCGAAAAAACTTGACCCTATACAAAATTTATTTTGCAACTGGTCGACATTTCAGCTGGCTCCGCACGCTGCACATATTTCATATTTTGGCAACACTGCCAGGTAGTGGTAGGACATTTCGATGCCATACGGATAGTGGTCGAAGTCGTTGGAACTTGAAGGCTGCATTACCAACTAAATTTAAATTCCAACCGAATTGCGAACCGAGTCTTGCGTATGGGAAGCGCAGCTGTGGCAAGAAATACAGTGTGTAGGTGTGGTTGTTTCATTTCCAACACACACACTGAGGGGTGTCGATAGAAAACTCAGTCAAAGTTAGCGATGCACTGAACACAACAATAGTAAACAGGAGGCAACCACGAGTGACAATGCAACACACGTTGTGCCACAACCCCACCACATCCGATCCAACACATGCAACTGATTTGACGTAATCCCTGATGAAATGGACTCTCAGAATACAGAGGAAATTATTGTGAACGATGATCACAATGTCACCACCTTCAAATCAAATCAGCGAAAAGGGAGAATTAAACCGAAAAGAATCGGCAAAACATACATGAAAATCGACGAGGTCGAAGGCATAATCGAAAAGGAAAAGATACAATCTTCCAAACGAATTATACTACAAGTCGGATTAAAAATCGTGTCGCAGACGGAATCGACATGGAAAAGGTATGAAACCATGCTAACCAATGTCAAAAGTGCAAATGCGAACATCCTTGTCACTGGCATCCTGCCCCATCCGAACCAAACTAGATACAAGTTAAGCAGGATGATGTTACTTATCAATCGCCCAGCAACTTTCTGGAAAGCTCAGAATATCGCATTCTCTGATCATTGGGATACGATGATCAACCCAATGTACAATAACTTCAACAGAATCACCAGTGAGGCCGCTCGCATAAACGCATACGGACTCGATACCCTCGAAAACATCCTCAACAACATTGGCGCTGGTCTTGCCACCGAAACTAAGCCAAAAAACGTACCCGATATCCAACCCACAACTCCGCCAGCAGTGCCCGATGGAATGAGCCAACGGCCACAACCCGTGCCAACACTAGATACACAACCAACACAAGAGCCCATCAAAACATCACCACAGGTCCTAGCAAAAAAGTTCCTGACACCAATCCAGTCCGAGTTAGAGGCAATAGTCGCTGCTCCGCTAGTGCAACCCGTGTTTACAAAAACGACAGTATTGGCTCCGATACAAGGCCCCAAAATAGAAGCAGCACATGTCAAGAAAATCATGTTAATGTGACATACGATATTCACAAATATTACTCTGCGAACGCTAGAAGTCTCCGCGACAAAATCGATGAATTAGGTATCCTTGCAATGAACGAATGTATTGACATAATAGCAATCACAGAATCGTGGATAAAATTGAGCTCCAGGCATTATTCAGGCGAATTTACTCTCTCCGGTTACTCACTATTTGACTGATATAGACAAGGCAGAGAGGGCAGAGGAGCGCTGTTTCTCGTGAAAAACACCCTGCAAGTATTAGATATCACTATTCCAAACAGCAAACACGACATAGTATCAATCAAAGTAGTCGGTTAACATATGAAATGGCATATCACTCTCGTCTATCGTCCCCCCAAAAGCAAGTTGCAGATGATATCGATCTTTACAACACCCTCGTCGATGTCGTCACAACACAACACAGTATTGTGCTTGGAGACTCCAATATCCCTGACATTGATTGGGAAACAAACGAATGTACTGCCACCGGCCAACGTCTGATTGATTTTGCTGACGATAAGTTCATGATCCAAATGGTGAAGACACCTAAAAGAGGTAGCAATATTCTTGATCTCCTATTTAGTGCAAACAACTCTCATGTCACGAACGTCGAAGTGGACGAACCACTCGCAACTAGCGACCACAACTGTATTCGTTTTTTGATGGAGTTAAAAACGTCAACAAACTGCAAAAAAGTTCATAACTTTTGATTAGCTAATTTTGATGGCCTAAGAAAGTCAATAGCGTCAGCAAATATAGCCCTCGGACAAGATGTCAACCAATCCCTTAACAATTTCTTGATTACATTCAAAAATATTGAATATGAGCACATCCCGCGTAAAAACAGGCGAACAACAGTCGATCAGCCTAAGTACTGTAAGGTGAATCGCAGCGCTTTCATGCACGAAAGAACGCATAACACTCGATAAAACAGAAACATCCACATGACGATGTAGCAAAAAATTACTACAACATCAGCAAAAGAGACCTAAAAAGGGTCCAGAAACGTAAGATGAAAGATTATGAAAAAGAAATTACCGCCAATGCCATAACGAATCCGAAACAATTGTTTGGTTAGGTTTCGCGCAGAAAAAATTTAAGATCTGTAATTAGACCTTTCAAAAACGATGTTGCTGAGCTAGAAACGGACGACACCAAAATGAGTGCCCTACTTAATGAATACTTTTGTTCTGTATTTACGTTAGAGAATCAGGATATTCCTAATCCTTATGATATCATAGCGGAAAGACGAATTGAAGCCCCCAGCAGAGTGAACTTCTCCCCCGCCGAAGTCACACAGTCTCTAGGACCCGACCAAGTTCATCCCAGAATTCTAAAAGAGACTAGAAACGAAATCGACGATCATTTATCAAACACTTTCACCCAATCTATCACAAATGGCACCTGCCCTTCTAAATGGAAAGAGGCTAATGTTATCCTGATTTAAAAAGAAGGGGACAAAAAGTATCCCGGAAATTACCATCCAATTAGTCTCACCTCAGTCATTGGCAAATTGATGGAAAGTTTGATAACTGATAAAATCACAGAAGTTTTAGAATCGATCAAATTGATTGGCGACTCTCAGAATGGCTTTAGAAACAACCGTTCCTGTTCTACGAACCAGCTATTTTTTTCGAGAATATGATTGAAATCCACGACACAAAATCTCAAATCGATATCATTCACCTTGACTTTCAAAGAGCCTTTGATGAAGTCCCCACAAGCGCCTAGTTAGTAAATTACACAGCATCGGTATTTGGGCGAGCTTAACAACCGGATAAAATGCTGGCTTACGGACAGACTGCAGCGAGTTGGTCTTAACGGATCTTCCTCCTGGGATATTGTTACCAGCGGCGTGCCTCAAGGATCCGTGCTAGGTCCAGTTCTCTTTATAATTTTAATTAACGGTCTCGATAGCAATGCACTCTCAAACATAAGCAAGTTTGCAGACAATACTAAGATAAGAGGAAAAGTGCAAACCAAACAAGAGTGTCAGCAAATACGATTAGACTTGAACAAAATTGTTGATTGGTCAGAGAAGTGACAAATTAAATGTAATGTAGACAAATGTAAAGTTATGCATATAGGTCCTCTTAACCTCAAGCACGAATATTCAATGTCCTGAAAGAAACTCACTCCTGTCACCAAAGAGAGAGATTTAGGAGTCATCATAAGTAACGACTTAATAAGTAACAAGCAATGTAATGATGCTGCCAAGGAAGGCAACAAAATGCTAGGTATGATATCCCGCACTATCTCATACAAAAACCCACACTGTATGATCAAATTATACAAGGCATTTGAACGACCGCAGCTCGAGTATTCCGTTCAATTCTGGTCTCCATATCTTAGAAAAGACGTTATTAAATTAGAGAAAGTGCGATGTAGAGCAACCAAACTCATCCCTTCGCTGCGGAATAAATCGTACGAAGACAGGCTACTTGAACTCAATCTATATTCGCTAGAAAAACGTTTAGTCAGAGGCGACATGATCGAAGTATGGAAGATTATGAAGGGTAAAGAAAGCGTCGACTCTAGATACGAACAGAGTGACTAGGAACAATGGATTCAAAATCATTGGGAAACGTTTCTTACTCGACATCCCGCGCAATTTCTTCACGTATAGAGTTGTCGAAGAAAGGAACAAACTTCCAGCGGAGGTGGTAAACAGCAATACAATCGGAACGTTTAAACCGCGGCTCGATAAGATCTTCATAAATCGCCGAAAAACAGCGAAGCTGTTCCCTTTCTTGATGTTATACAGGTACAGTTACAGACACTAGGCCGCATCCGCCAGAAAGGGGGGTGGCCGACGGCAAGGCGCACCTCACACCCTCATACGCTCACACTCACACAACTTAGCCCTTTTGTGCTAAAGGGTCCGGCCGATACCCCTTCAACATACACTCTGGGTCACGAGTGCAGTCCGAGGATCCGTCGTCAGCAGCAGGGCCCGACAGTTAGTGCACGGTGTGTGCAGAGATTGTTGTTGCATGGCCGCTTGACGATTATCGTCCCACCTCGCTATCGCAATTCGCGCTATGGCTAACCGTCGCTAAACAGCTGTGCCCCATCATGACTGTTGCTGATCACGCTTAATCACCTGCAATACAAGTTGGGGTGAGACTGGTTCAGTCAGTCACAACAGTAGTTGCATAGCATGTGTGGTGGTATTCTATGTGCCACTGCCTAGGTTGGTGTAGCTGCCGGTCAGTGTCAACAACGGTACGCTGAGACAAACTGACGGGTACACGATGGTGTTGTTCAACTTCGTGCTGCAGTCGGCGTTACGACTACAGTGGTAACTGGCGGGGACACGATGGTGTTGTTCAACTTCGTGCTGCAGTCGGCGTTACGACTACAGTGGTAACTGGCGGGGACACGATGGTGTTGTCCAACTTCGTGCTGCAGTCGGCGTTACGGCTACAGTGGTAACTGGCGGGGACACGATGGTGTTGCCCAACTTCGTGCTGCAGTCGGCGTTACGGCTACAGTGGTAACTGGCGGGGACACGATGGTGTTGCCCAACTTCGTGCTGCAGTCGGCGTGCTACCGTCGACGTTGATGCCACAAAAATAACTAGTGGGGACCCACCGGTGGGTCTGAACTACGTCTAATAGTCGGCGTTGATGCCTCAGTGTAACTCGCAGGGACACACAACGGCGGTTGTAAACTTCGTGTTACAGTCGATGTTGATGCCACAGTATCAACTTGCGGGGACACAGCGGTGGGTGTGAACTACGTGTCTTATGAATTATTGATGTGGATAGCACTAAGTTGACTGTTGTGTTGGCAACGGAACAGTTCTACTCACTTATCCGAGCAGTGAACACTTTGCTTCGCTGGTACGACGCATGAACTTTTTTTAATTGATACGTATTGCGAACTGAGTCTTGTGTATGACAAGAGCAGTTATGGAAACAAAAAAAGCTGTGCTATAAGGATTCCGCTCAATAGCCTCGTGTAAGTGAAGGCTAAAAGTGACAAGAAATGGCATTGCTCATGATGGATTGCAGACAATGTTTTGTATAAGGAAAGGGCAGCAGTTTCAAGAAAATATCAAAGCGATTGCGAACAGTTCCTCGTGCAGGGGAAGGACAGAAGAGGCAACAAATATCGATGCCGAAACGGCTGACTGCTCTATTCACTCCCCGTAGACAACTAACAAATAAGTTGCACCCCCTTGTCTATCATCAATTGAACATGAACTCCAGAAGTGTTTAGACCAAGATGAGATCTGGGCCTCCATAGGCGATTTCTGATTTTCACCATCTAAAACTTTTTCACCATCTAAAACTAAAATCTAAAACTAAACTGAGGTCGCCGTGGCCGAGTGGTTAGCGTATCCGACTACAGTGTCAGCCTCTGGTGCTGCATGTCGCGAGTTCGAGCCTCGGCAGGGACACGGCGGTCTTGTGGCGGGGGGTTTGGGCTCATTCCCCCTCTGTGTCTGCCTATCTTAGCCACCCCCCTAACTAGGGGGAAACGGCTGTATGTCTATACATATACATACAAAACTAAACCATGCATTTTACTCCCGCCCCCAGTCTACACCTAAAACCAGCTCTAACGCTACACAACGTACCCCAACTCTGTTTTGACCCCATCAATATTTTTGGGCCTCGTGTGGGATTATACTCTCACGTGGCGACCTCACAATGCAGACATGTAGACCCGCGACCAAAACGGAGAGCAGAACATTAACAAGTCAATGCTTAAACTACAAAGCTGTTGTTTACAAGTCAGCGGCAAACAAGTCTCAAATCCCTTTCGACCATCGCAACAGCGTTATGCGATTCGCAACTGGCGCTGCACGCTCCACTTCTAACGAATCCCAGCGATGTATCTACGCTTCACTTCGCTCGCTTGGTTATCTGGTCTTCCTTCTCATACCAAATTTTGCGCCTAAACAAGCCAACTGGGATGGTCAACCTACCGCTAGTCAATTTAGACTTACAAATATACCCTACAGCCACTACTCCATTCAATGGCGACCGCCAAGAACTTTCGAAACTGCTCGAGGAACAATATCCAGATATTAATCCTCGAGAATATCTGGATATTGAAATGTCCATAGATAATACACTATCGGCTCCAAAACTACAGTCGAAGCGGAAGTTGCCGCTGTGTACGAAACCACCTCACTTTCAACCTTCGTCCCACAAGAAGCCTCGATTTATCTGCTAACTTTCACGCACTGGAATAAGCAATTTCAAATGCCATGATAATCCACCTCCTCAAATACGTCATTTTCGATAATCTGAGAGCCCAAATGCAGATTGAAACTACCTTATACGCACAACACTCAACGCTAAAAAGGTTCTCTCATTACAATGCCCGAGGTAGTTCAAGCGGTTGAATTTTTCTGGATCCCGGTACATGCGGGAATCAGAGGAAACGAGTTCACAGACCCTAAACTAGCTTCCACCTCCATAAACAATTCATCATCACACACACACTACCGAGATTGGTTCCCTATCTTCAACTCTCGCATGATATCCAATTGGAACGATATACGAAAACAAAGTCGCGAGAAGATAATTTCAGTCAAACCCTCTGTTGAAGAAGAGGGAACCACGTTTTCAAACAGCAAAAAACAAATATTCATCAACCGCTTTTGAACAGGACACTGATGGATAACTCTCAACCATCTAATGGACGCAGACATGGAACCGTTTTTACCACCATATTCGTGGTGACTGAGCAGCAAGTTGCGTGAAACAGTTATTAATAGAGTGCAAAGCCCTCGCGACCGCTGGACGAGTTTCCTCAAGTCCCCCTTTTACTCTACAAAGCCTACTCACTGACCCCTCCTATCGTGAAAAAAATTCAATGAAACTACCTGCCTCTACGAAGAAGTAGCTTATAATTTACTTTCACTGGATACAATCTTTATTGTAGCTTATATTTTACCATAACTGGATACCGTCTGTCCACTGAATAGACATAATACAAATTGTGAAATCTTGTTTTCTGAACTCGATTCCGTCTGTCTACTCCTAGTCAAAGTGCCTATATAATAGTTTTTATTTTGCTCTTTCCGGATACCGTCATGCTTGTTTTATTCAATTAGACCTATTGTTGCATTCATTTGCCCTGTTGTGGATAACGAACAAGCTTCGATGTTGAACTTCTGTGAGAACTACTCATAAATCATTCATTTGATGAAAATAAGTGAAGTGAAAAAGTAAGAAAAGAAGAAGCACTTGAAAGTGTGCGTGCGAACCTACCAGAATCGACTTCGCGCCTACGGGGGAGCTAACTGAGGCTCTGACGTCCGAACTCCAGTAGAGATAGAGCCCTTTGATCTAATTTAATATAATGTATCGATGCCATACGGATTGAGGACAAAGTCTTGTGTAAGGAATGGGCAGCAGCCTCAGAGGGTGGATTAGTTAGGATATTTGGATTGTGAAGGACGTTGTAACAAAAACAGTAGACAAATGATAACCCCTTCTTGCTTGTAAACTTATTTAGTCAGTTTCTCTCGTGTAGAGATCAATAAGCCTCTGCAAATCAAACAGAAGTGATACAAAGATAGATAGAAGTATTTTTAGATGCTGCCAAGGTGACGGAAAAGATACACACCTCACAGTGTTTCTACCTTGCTGGATGCGCGATTACTAACTCTTGTTGCCTAACGATCGCAGACAAATTTATTTAGTAGTATTAAGAATGTCAATGAAGCTTATATAATTTAAATATTATATCCCTTCCAGCCTCAGAAGTGAAAACATTCATTAATTGTGAGGTGTTTCACTTCGCCTAGAAAGTGTCTACCTGTTAGCAGTCAATATCGATTTATCCTTAGTTTTATTTTGTCTCTTTTAGCTACCGTCTGCTCTCTTATTAGTCCAACAATCAACTACATCATATATTTCTCCTTTACTGGATACCGCGCCTTTACTGATTAGTCATAACAGAACTAGTCTAGTTATTATTTTTCCCTCTCGATTCCGTCTTTCAGCTCAGTGAAAATGCATATCTTGTAGCTTCCAATTTTAATCCTGTGGATACCGTCTCTCTGCTCAATTCAAAATGAACCCATTGCAACTATTATTTTGTCTCTTCTGTAAACCGTCTGCTTTTTATAGTCGAAATAGACCTACAGTAGATTTCATTATGCCTCATCTGGATACCGTCTGCCTCTTCTAGTCCAAATACTACTTGTGATGGCTTGCTCAACTTAATCGATCTATATAGATATATTTTCAATTAAAATTTAGTATATTTTTAAAGTAATGTACATACATTATCTGTTCTCTGCTATCAAATTAATCCTAGTCTATACGGCTTCAGGTGGTAGAATCGAGTCTTGTTTTTTGTCTCTGATCAAAATACACAACAGTCTCTGCAGGATGCAAAATTTGGCCAAATGGCAGCGCTGTGGGAAATTTTTAAACTGCATTTTTTGATGGACAGTAAATGTGTGCTTCGTACGAAAAGTTTCTAGTTAATATGTGAAGCATTTTTGTTGTTTTTGGATTAGCGATAGACCGTCAGAGGGCTGTTCTCAGGTATATTCTGATAAAAAAGATATTTAGGTCAACATGATGCGCTGGGGACATCGACATGATGCGCGGGGGACATCGACATGATGCGCAGCAAATTGACAACGATTGAACAATCGACAGTCGTGATGTTGCCTCCATGACATCAATATCGTTTATCGTATGAAACTCGAGATGAAATGCGAAAGGTAAAATAGTTATATTTCTTGCATGCATTAACAACACATCTGATTTGTTTCCACGTTGTACAAGAGTGGCTCGTTCAGTACGATGTGTTGAGATCACCAAAAGCAAAAAAAAAATCAAAGCAATACGGAAAGGTGGTTGCGGGAGCATAATTGCTTAAACTAACCATGCAATTCCACAATTTTCAGTTCAGTACATTCATATTATGTGACAGGACAAAACGGAACAAAAATTTCAAAAAATAATTTGCTTGAACAATAAATAGTCGAACGAATCAATAATTTGGAGGACACGCGGATTGTGGTGTTCTCTGATTTGAGAAGATGGCGTCATTAATTTTGACGTTTCAACTTGTCATATTTTTTCATGGTAAAATAGCATAACTATTTTCAAGTCATGTTCCTTGGATTGTTGCCTGTTGACTCGTGAACCACTCATGTATAATATCAAATTTGTAAATTTTCTGAATGTCAGGTACAGACCACAAAACCTAATTTTCAAAACATTTTATTCAGCTCCGAGTGTCAATACATGCAACATAGCGATACACTGAAAATCTGACACCTATTGAAGAAAAGGTTTTGATAAATCGCCTCTTGAAGTTGGACATTTGAGACTCCACACCGATTGTTTCTTGAATACTCCTGGGGATGATCAAAATGTTGAATCGTTATATCTCCGTAACGGTATTTTTGATAGTCATTATGTTTTCGCTTACATATTTGTATGCTGGTAAAATATGTTTCAGGCAATAAAATATTGCATTATTGTGGACCATTAACACATTCTTTGTTTTCAGAGCCTATCCCGTCATTGCAAAGATGTGACGCGTCCTTTCCCAATTTGAGGGCAGAGGCGCCGCAGCTCGAGCGAGGAATTGTTCTTTCTAGTGGAAATGTTCATGCGAACTGAATCGCAGTATTCATCTTCTGGCCAAGATTTTTAATTCGCTAATATGTGTTTATAAATTTTTCATGATGTCTAAGAATTTATTATTGACAATAACCATGTATTTACTGAACACTTTTAACAGGCATATCATACCCATTCCTAACACACAGGTCGAATTTAAATGTTTACCAAATGCAAGTGTATCCTAAAGAAGGATCATATTGGATAACAATATAATGAAAAGAACTGGAAAGATTACGTCACTTCTGTTGGCTTGAAATCATCCAAAATCGTCCAAAATTATTCAAAATCTAAAAAATTTGATGTGTATGCGTCTACCTACAAAACAAATCTAGGGCCCATCATCCTTAGTATCGAGCTGACGTGGCCGCACTTCACCTCTCTTTCCCCAATGAAATTTCCTCCCCCTTCGTCATATTAATAACTTTTCTACTGCAGTGTTTGTTCATAAAATATCGAATCATTTGACTTGGTTTGATAGCGTTCATACCATCGCATATAATCCTATGCTATGCATCATCTTCTTAACATACTGATTTGCAAATTCATCGGATCTCATCAACATAATCACAACCGTTTTTTTTAATGCAGAGCTGCTAACATTTTAAATTTCATTGCTTCAGTTATACGAACGAGTAGCAGTATAGGTACCAATAAACATCGACTATAATATTCTCTGTTCGACCAATCATGGAAAGTAATTCACCTGCTACTTACCTTGTAAACTATTTCTCATTCATCAGTATCATTTCCTTTCCAATGTTTTTATTTTATATTTCATGTACTCACATCCTGCTCTCTCGTGCGTGTAGGAACTGTTCAATTATCAGCTTATTTCAATGGCTTATTGCAAGGTTTTAATCCTGCTCATATGTAACCTGTGAAGTCATCAGCAAATTAGTTTGTTTCAAAATGTGTAAGCCTCGTTGGACATTTCGAATCCTTAATTTATTGAAGGTCAGTGCAGTATATTATCATGATAACTCAAATGTCAGTTGACTTAACTTATTTGTTATATTTTGTTAGAAATAACAGGCTTTCATTGTTTTTGACGTATTGGAAATTTGAGATTATAGAGAGTCCTCAAACCCTATGCATTCATTGGTGGGATGCAACAGGAAATTTATCATTACATATAGAGTAAATTTATATTAAGTAAGTCGAATTATAGAAGAAGTCTTCAGAACTGCTCAAACCAATAAAGACCCGGTCCACATTATCAGCGAATTGAGATGATTCAAGATTTCTTCGCCCTGCCATACCTAAATTAGTTGTAAGTCCTTAAATCCTTTGCATCGCACATGCCTGCATTATCTGTTCACATAAACCATGCATTTCAGAACACGACACGAATAGAGTAAAATATTCTGCAGGATAACCGTGTATGTCATTTATAGAATGCGTGTGTATTTAATTTACACGACAACCTCAGAATCACTGTTGATAGCTGATGTACGGGCGACATAAATTAGGTTAAGGGATAGATTTTAATAAATAATTATCGTGGTTGAATACTGTTGTCTTGCTGTCACGAACAGCGTCTAGCTGGCTGTGTTTGGAGCTATTATGATATATAATGACGCTATATTTTGTTGTAGCGCGTGTGGCCGTATAACACGAACATTTGCTGATAAAGTTGTGTTTAGACGTTATCTAGCCGCAGTATATATTCGAATACTCCCAATTTCTATTTACCCACAATGATTTCACTTGAATCTGAATTAGTTACAATAATATGATTTTCAGTTACCTGAGCCGAACCAAACTTAGAAAATAAAAATCATCAGGACAAACGTAGGCATCTTTTTAGTTTGAGTTTGATATTTTTTATTCATTATTGGAGCTAGAGCTGCTGAGGCATCCTTCTTTGTTGACATCACTCGGGCATACTAACGCTAGCTTCGGAGGAAGAGCTGGTGTGACGACCCTTTTCGTTGTCATCACTCGGGCATACTAACGCTAGCTTCGGAGGAAGAGCTGGTGTGACGACCCTTTTCGTTGTCATCACTTGGGCATACTAACGCTAGCTTCGGAGGAAGAGCTGGTGTGACGACCTTTTTCGTTGTCATCACTCGGGCATACTAACGCTAGCTTCGGAGGAAGAGCTG
>SDVV010010070.1:0-16417 GCA_016164225.1 Gammarus roeselii
ATGATGTAAAATTTACCTTCTTGATCAGCCCGAGTGTACCGAAAAGATATTCATGCTCTTTACCAGAACATTTTATTTCTTAGCTCAGAAAGACCAATGACATACGGTGTTGGTCATGGAGGGTTGAGTACTCCTTTGATGGTCAAGCAGCCCAAGGCTTGTATAATTAATTCTGATCGAACAATGAATGTGGAGCTGAATTGGGAGATCCGACTGTTCCTATTGTCGCTGTTCCTATTGTCTGAAAAGATGAGTTCACTCAACGGAGATTAGATATCTAAATATATATGTGTTGAAGACTCGGCAACGTGTTTCGGCTGCGGTGTGTCATTTAGAAGAATCTAAAAACAACCCAAAGCAGACTTGGGGAACCTCGTGCCTAAAATGGTGTTCTACAAGAAACCGGCAAAGTCTTCAAATTATGAAAACCCTGTAGGAATAGCAGAATCTTTGAATGAGCTCTCCGCTTACGTT
The DNA here is from genome assembly GCA_016164225.1 of Gammarus roeselii. Lineage (NCBI taxonomy): Eukaryota > Metazoa > Arthropoda > Malacostraca > Amphipoda > Gammaridae > Gammarus > Gammarus roeselii. Next base: position 475 of record SDVV010010070.1, read on the forward strand.
AGAAAGCACCAATACGAAGAGATAATGAATTAACACAACAAAATTTCCTCCGTTTTTCACGAAACCCCGGTAACTCATGTTCCAACTCGGTTCACAGTTCCATTTCATAACGAATCATCCACCAGGAAGACCCAAATGTGTACACCCCGGTAAGCAGATGGGAAATTGTTAGGGCTATATATGCGTTCAAAAATTCTTTCTTTCTCTTGGAACGTTCGAATAGCATTACAGTACCTCAAGAACGGGTTAGGAATTATTCTGCCATATCTGCAGCTGCTCATTAACACATCCATTGCCACAAATACCTTCCCTAAAAATTGGAAAAAAGCACTAAACCAAGGTATCCATAAAAAGGGGGAGCTAAATGAATCTTCAAATCACAGACCCATCACCCTCCTGCCAGTAACTTCAAAAATCTTGGAAAAGATCATTGCACGTCAACTCCTTGACTACCTAGAAGAAGCAAACCTGATCAATAACTGTCAGTATGCATACATACATACGGAAAGCATCTACTGAGGACGCGCTACTGAAAATCTCCGAACTTGTATACAAAGCTATTGACGAAAACAGTCTATCATTACTCGTGCTGCTGGACCTCTCAAAAGCATTTGACAGTGTAAATCACGACATTTTGCTGCAAAAACTGCTACAAATGAACATCCAAGCACACTGGTTTGAAAGCTATCTGAGGCATCGGTCCCAGTATGTCGTGTTAGAGGGAAAGATCACTTCTTCTCCATGACCGGTATATTTCGGCGTGCCACAAGGATCGTTTCTCGGACCGGTTCTTTTCTGTTTATCAACGACATAAGCTGTGGAAACCCTCTCGACACCGCCTGAATGATATTATACGCAGACGATGTTCAATTGTTGTTCGTTAGACGAGCAAACCTCAAATGAGTTTAAATTTAGTACAAGTAAAATCCAGTGCATTATCCTGGGATCCAAAGCAAATACACGGAGAGCTCCAGAGAATTTTGAAGTTGACTGTATGGGCGCCAAAATCCCTCTTGACAAAAATCTGGGAGTGTGGCTTGATCCCAATATGACCTTTGGACATCATGTTGATAAGCTCTGTTCCAAGCTGAATGATACACTCTTGTTTCTCAGTCTAACGAAGAAACAACTCGACTTCAAGTCCAGACTTCTCGTTATCAATGCTCTGATTTTTTCACATTTAAACTACTGCCCTACTATGTGGGGAAAGTGCACGAAAACATTACTCTCAGACATTCAATGCAGCATAAACTTCACTGCAAAAGTAGCTCACGATGAGAACTTTAGAAAGAGCGACTAAGTGACACCAATTCTAATTAAACTCGGGTGGTTGAACATCCAGGAACGACTAGAGCTGAGCGAAGCACTACGAGTTTTTCAAAATTCAGACCAAGATTTTCTGTTTAAACGTTGTTGTGTTGCCAACTCGCAAAGCGGCCCATCAACGATCAACACGGAATGAAAACAACATTGACACCAAGGTCAGAAGAACATAGATTAAGGCCAAAGCATTCACTATATCAGGTCCAAAGTGTTCCAACAATCTACCATCTAACATTCGGAATTGCGCAATTGTATCTTCTTTCAAGCAGAAATGTAGCACTTTATTGCTTGCCCGCAGGCAGGGACAGGCAGAGTCATACAATTGATGACGATTAACACGGAACTGGTAAAGTAAAACTATATTTTCCAGCTCGCTCAGAGCATCAACACTGTCTCCCTGTCAACACGACTCTGTTTCATCCCCGATAGTACAAGATACAATGAGATTCATTATCAATTCTTTCGTATTTCCGCAAAGCGTGTAATTTACCGTCACGTTTAACAACAGGGATCTCCTCTCACAGCGTCGCTTTAAATATGCCCTGGCAGAACCATCTGTATGCGTATTCACTCTGTTACCGTGCCACGAAAAACATACATCGGTTCGTGTATGAATGCATACTAGAAATAGACCTACCCATACCGTCACACTCATTGCTGTTCAATTAATTGGGCTGTGGGTCTGACCTATAGAATTCATACTAACTACTATGCAAAAGATTCCAAGTTCAAATAGCAACAACTTATTTCATTAGGATATAATGCCTACTTATTGTGCACCGCAAACCTACCTTGATAGCTCTTTCGTCGTGTACGAAAGAGAAACATCACTCGTGTACGAAAAAACCTTTTTAGAGTTGATTTCATATTTTCATTGTGATACGTTTTTTTTCGTTGACTCTGTCTCGCACAGACCCACTCATACCGTCACATTCTTTGCTACCCAATGAATTAGGCTGTACTTCTGAATTAGCAATTCTCACTTTAACTAATTGTTATATAAATGATCCCACTGTCAAATCGGAACACCTTATGTCAACCGGATGCAGAGCAATATTTATTGTGTAGATTGAAACTTACTCTTATAGCTCTCGTCATGACATGTTTAGGCAATAGTTGTGTTCGTATGTCCAGCTAGGATAGTAAACTGGCTCCCTACCGCTCGCACACAGCTCCAACTACTTAGTTACAAGTTCTAAGCTTGTCATTTTACATATTTCAGTTTTACTATGTATACATTTATTGTTTTAAACGAAGAACATACCATCTGTGTATGAATAAAAAAAATTTTTCTGACTCATACGGAACCTATCATGCTGAAAACAGTTTTAGCTTTCTCAGTATAAGGTACATCAGTGGGATTTTATTGTTTATTAACACGAAAGGATATTTTCGTAAGTTCAAACTAAGCGACATGTTTTTTTTACTTGACAGTAGATAAAACTGTTGGTAACCAATCTGCAACTTCATCATACAAGTCTGAATGTTGTTTTTAAGATACTGAAACTTTGTAGTCGGGATTGTCAAGAGAATAAAAGTTACTACTTCTAATCAAAGATTTAAATAATGTTATGTCCACGATACGATTTCAAAACGAACAAATGGAAGAGACGTAGCTATCTTCTCACTACGAGCAACATCTTGTAAATGTTAAACAGATTTTAGATGGAAATCCAGGAAACCTTTATTTCATTCACCAAGTGGCATATTTTGAAAGTTTTTTCAGTCAGTTTTTTTCATTCTTCTCAAAGTGAATTATGTGTAGAGATGATTGCATAGTGACTGTTACAATCATGAGGAGAAATGATTGCATAGGGAATGTTACAATCATCAGAGGCCATGATTACGTTGTGACTGTTATTCCGAAGAATAGATGTGAAACAAATGATTAATTACAATAGCAGTTAACTATAAACAAAGCTATTCGCTGTTTAACACAAGCATTTGACTCGGTAAAACTGGAGTAGTGTTTTTTTCTGGTAAGAATTTAGTTTTTCACACAACCTTGCACTTAAAAAATATGTACATTCTTCGCGTTATTTCACTCGGCCTTGTTTCAAAACATCGGCTCTCCGTAACCAGTTTCTTTCGAGACAATTCATTCAACCTATTCTTTTGTTATATATGAATTATTTATTTCCAATAATAAAATATTGTTTTTTTGGATATTTTCCAACTTTTGGTGATCACTCTCTAAAAAGGTAGTGTAGTATTTTGAAGCAATGCTGAAATACTCGCATTTATCCCACCACTAACGTGAGCTATCCACGTTAGTGGTCTATTCAGTTCCAGATTGAATATGGCATGAAACACTTGGTTACATTTAGTCCAGGTTTGCCTAAGATAGTGTGAGTAGGATAAAACAAAAGAGTCGTGTACAAAGGGTCTGAAATATATAGTTTGCCTTCGAGTTACATCGTGTTGACTTTGAAAAAAAAATCAGTTTTATGTACTAAATAAAGGATTTATTGCATTTTTCTATCGATATTATTGCAATGTTTTTGTTTCTGCATTAGGATTTTTTAGTGAAGGAGGAGATGAGTTGGCCCAAAAAAAAATGTTTTCATTGCAGCTTTTTTCGCAAAGCAATGAAATAGCCTTTGCGAATATGGTTATTTTCTTTTCTAAATCAGATGCCTCCCTTATGACTGAATATGATAACTTCTTGCGTTTCATTAGCATTGAAGTTCTTTGATATATATCCCTCCTAAGGACTCCGTATTGAATATGTATTTTAGGTTCGCTATTCACTTTTATGCTGTTAGGATTAAAAATTGATAGTGTGCTTTCACATCAGTTCCATACTAGCAATTATCACCGAGTATAATTTGATCTCAACATATTTGTTAACGCGTGTGAGAGGTCAAACGCACACGCATAGACTTTTCTCGTTTTTTCCATGTAATTGTCCTCGAGTTTAATCAATTACATGTACGTCGGTGCATCTTACAATTGTTAATCCCCGGGTTGTGACTCTCGACTTGACCAAAATGCATGTTGGTCTGGTTTGATGGCATTTCATGACGCATTTTATAAAAAAACATTATACATCATATAAGATCTCTAATTGGAACAAGTTTTCGTTTCTTAGATGCAAAATTACTTCTGCTTCATTGCCTGGGTTATCATTTACTGAGTTATTCACGTTATTTATTCACTCTTTTGGTTTGGAATAATAAGTACATGTACGATTAGCGAGGAAGTGTCTAGTAGGCCTGGGACAATTCAACGGAAGGTTGTCCTAAAGATACAAAATAATCTATTCATCATGCTACTCCTAGGCTAATGAACTTCGTTGGTTCAGGCCGGACACCAGCTAAATTACATCATGTTCACATTTTTATTTATTACACCAATATGGTATTTGATGGATAGTTTTTCTTGCTTGTTCAGGAGCACTCCATTCCTATTTAATTCCTCCACGTCCCGAGTGGTAATTAGAAGGGAATATAAACGGATTCGTGAAGGTATGATTTTTCCAACACAGACATGAAATGAAAAATAAAATATAGCCTCATTCTGCATTGATTTTTTGAGGACTTAAACGACCGACTGGTTGTAGGAAAGTTACGATAATAAAAGGCTAAATGAACCTCGAAGATAACAGTTAAGTAATTTCGGCAAAACCTGAGGTATTTCCCGTATTATTCGCTGCACGGCAATTCATTTACAAACGGCTTGTGCTGTATCGTAATATTCGAGATCAGGCCCAAAGTTCCGGGATCACCTACCAAATACCATGCCGTGATGCTGAAAAGTGCTGGTTGTTCGTTGAATAGATTGGCCAGGAAAAACATGGTGGCATCTTTCTTATTCGGACACGTTGTGGTGGTCAACCCTCAAGTCCACAATTCGTCTATTGACTTGCCGAAAGATATTTCTTTGTAATCGAAAAAAATTTGATTTGAACAAGATTTTCAATTCGAAAATTTTCTCGTTTGGCCAAATGGAAGTAAAATTCGCGAACAGAGATCTACTGATTCAATGGTACATATACGAATAAATATGAACAACTGACTAATTTCTCTCTTGTGCTTATCAGTACCATCTGTTCTCTTTAATGCATTGAATCAGTAGTGTACGTAAATTGCCTGCTAATCAATATCAGCAACAGCTGGCTTCAATCACTTTCCGTCGGATTGAATTCTGATATGAACTTAGAAGTAGTTTTTTGGCTTTAATGGTCCTGATTAGCGACCAATTCTTGACTGCTTTTAATCTATTCACGATCCCCGTTTGCAACGAATCACTATGCCTAGGCACCAGTCAAACAGTGATAACATCAATTTCATGAACTGAAAAATATCAAACTGTCATGCACAAAAATGCAGTTCATATGAGTTTTTCTGCAAGTAATAACCGGCCGATTTCCTACGTCAATCCTGAAATGTATCCCGATTATAGATCGCCTTAAAATAGTCGTGTCAAAATATTTAAAATTTGGGATCAAGATTTACAGGAGTTCTTCGGTTATCTTTGCTCATTAATCCACATATCTATAGCACCGGTCATATAACGTGTGGAAGAGTTTATTCTAGGAGTACCGTGACAGTATAGCGTGTGGAAGAGTTTATTCTAAAAGTACCGTGACAGTTTAGCGTGTGGAAGAGTTTATTCTAAGAGTACCGTGACAGTTTAGCGTGTAGAAGAGTTTATTCTAAGAGTACCGTGACAGTTTAGCGTGTGGAAGAGTTTATTCTAAGAGTATCGTGACAGTTTAGCGTATGGAAGAGTTTATTCTAGGAGTACGTGACAGTTTAGTTATGTCAATCATCCGGTTTGTGTTTAATTAATTTTTTTAAATGGTTCAAATTTATTTGTTCCTTGTATGGTTCTTGTTTTACTCGTTATATGTTTCCGAACCATCACGGCATTACATTTTATTGCTATGAGTCCCAGCAAAAGAAGTTTATGATGCCACTTGATGTCATCCTTCAGCGGCAATTTGTGCCCTCATAGCAGATTGTTTGCATTTGAAGTGGCGCGTTCTCGAGGTAATGTTGACAGGTTTGTCGAACAAAGAAATGTGAAGGGTGTCGCTTGCACTGCAATCGACTATCATAAATGATTTAAGATATCGGATGAAATAAGTGCGAATGATCATTTTGATCTAATTTATGTTACATTTGTATTACCATTTGGCTGAGCATCGAAAAACCTCGTTCAACATTGATGCAAATGCAAGTCTATGAGCTCCCAAAACCAGTAGTTCACATCATTTATTACAGTATAAATACGGATAACTCGTAATATATACATTGAAGGTATGTCGAGTGATGATGAATAGCTAGTATTTGAACTCAGATGAAATTTCATCATTGATCCACTGCTGTTCTCATCATTGTGCTGATTACATGCAACGTTTACGAAACCTATTGTCAAAGACATTCAGACTGCTCGAGTAGAATAGATCAAGGAAACAAACCGCGCACAAGTGCTCAGGTCGAGTTGTTTCCTTGAAAGGAGAGTGGGGATAGCCAACACAGTTTTTGATATTCACGCACACGCACAGGAAACGGAAGGTTGTAGGGATTAAAAAAGAAAGGCCCCCACATTCTTTCACTTGTACCATCTGGCTACCACCTCACTGCTACCCGAAACATTTAAGACCTGGGTAGTAATTTCAGTAGTTTTCCCCGGTAGTAATTTCAATTTCAGGAACGGGGCGAGTAAAAGATGTGGAGGGGAGGATTTAGATTTGGGGCCGTCGCTTCTCAGACGGTCGGATAGAGACGGACTTGCCCACTCGCTCAGCGGACTCATACTTTCCCCGAGTGCATGCCAATTTGCTTGCTCCAAAGGTTGGGGTCATAAGGCCTCCAACAAGGTGTTGAGTCTCCCAAAAGAACCATATGGTGTTGTTAGATTTTGAATTTATTTTTCGCAGGAGCTAGGAAGCACCTCACCCAATTGCCTGGAAGATGTTCTCCCCAGTGTGTTCAGAAGGATAAATCTCCTGTACACTACTGGTTCCTTGAACGCTGTTGCACTGCAAGGTGAGATTTCAGATGGACGACCTTTTTTGTGGATAAACCTACACTTGGTTTATCAAGAGACCAAATCGAAACAGGCGTCAGTGCAATTAAATTTTGATAAGCGGAAAGATTCGCGAAGTACCGCGCTCAATTGCCTGGGAGTGGTTCTCCACAGTGTGTTCTGAAGCGTACTTCTTCTGCACACGTGTGGTTCTTTGAGGCTCATTTCGCGTCTCAAGATGGGATGTCAGAGGGTAATCTGACATTGAAACGGTAATTTCCCTCCAAGGAACCACACGTGTGCAGAAGACTTACTCTTCTGAACACACTGAGGACAACCACTCCCAGGCAACCATCTGTGCGTGCTTCTCGACAGAGATTGCCGTTGATCCAAATGTCATAACCCTAACGCCGTTAGCCATGACCAATTTTCTTTATTTATGAACAGAAGGATGATTATTATGTTTGCAAGTTTAGTGTTGTGGTGGACACTCCCTACCCTATCAACATTTTTCAATATTGAAATGAGGCTATTAACTTACACATTTTTTCACTTCCGATAATGTTCTTCTTTCTCATTCAATTGACTCAATTCGGTGACAAATATAAAATATTAGTTCATTCTCATTCGATTTTGTTAGACTTATCATGACACTATTGATGTTCCAATCAGCGTGACAAAGTCAATACAGAATCAGTCATTGAGTTAATTAATATTTGAGTTCCGTCCGGGAACAGAATGCATAGAACTGACCAGTTACGTTGTCGTCATGATGTTTCATTATGACAGCAAAAGGGCAGTAGACTTTTTGCATTGTATCAATTCTTAATGAGCCGTAATGTGTGGATTGATAGTGTCTTATTGATGTTAGAATTCACCGCTTAAGCACTCCACATTCTTTATCGTGTTTAAATGACGATAGAAGTGGCATCCGCTAATTCATGCGGCAATGTTGCATCCTGGCCCACCCTCCCACCAGCCCCGGCCATCCAATCACAATACGAGACGATTATGTGCATAGAAGCTCTGAACTCTCAACCCCGTCAGACGCATCCACTGTCAATCATTATCCACTCAGTCCCTTTCCCGAGTTCTCACAATATTCCTCTGCACTGGTAAGTATGATAGTCAGCGCACTCTTCACTCCACCTATCCCACCTTCATTCAATCTTTCTCAAAGTCGCCTTCCACTCACTGCTGGAGACACCTCTTCTACCAATCTTCCTGCATCTATTGTCACAGTGTGCCCGAACCAGCTCTAGCAGCCACTTCTCACCACCCCTGCTCTGATTAACACACTCTCATTACTGATTCTATTCAACTGAGTCTCTCCGGCCATGATTCTAAAATTCTGCAATACCAGTTGATTTCCCTTCCTTCCCTTACTCGTTCACTACTAACTTATCAATACTTCACACCGCACAGGCGTTACTACAACACCCTCCGACATTTAGCTATTCGTCTGCCTACCCAAGGTCCAGCAGCTCATCACACTCATCAGTGCCTCAATACCTTTCTCCCATCTTCCTTGCATATGTTAGTGAAAGTACTTTTACTCTGAAATAATTGGTAGCAGAAGCGTCCATATGAGCTGGGTTGAGTCTTCTAAGTAATTACTTTTCTTTCAACCCTAGGTATAATTACGTGATGTTGTATACCTACCCGAACAAACATTATACAACACAAATATTGCCTTGTTGTACGTAGGCGTAATGGGGGGGAGAATGTGAATCTGACAGAGGTATGGACACTGTTCAGTTCATTTGAACGGCCCTTGTGGTTATTTCTTAGTCCAGTACTTAGTCCAGAAGTACAAATCTAACTACATTCCAGCATATAGTCCAGAAGCACAGATCTAACTACACTGCTCGGCGCAACCCTAACTGCAGTATTGCGCCAAAAATAACCAATGACACGAGTAAAAATAATATCCAACGGTACAAATTCAAACAAAATGTCCCATACCAGAGCCCGAAGATATCTGACACAGCAAACATATTTATTCGATTTATCTAAGCGGTTTCATTTATATTTCTTCAACGTAGAGGTCAGATGATTAGAATGACGTTGTGTAGGGACACGAAAAAATACAAGAAATGTATCATGGAAAGATATGTTTTAAAAAAATCGTCATCTACCATTTCATCAGCATTGCCTATTTATATGATCACCAATTTTAAATTGTCCGTAAATTGAATTTTATATTAAAATTAATAATTTGAAAATTATAGCTAATACGAGCAATGTCAATAGGCTGGTCGCGTACTCAGTACGGCCAGGAATAGCCATACCTCACAGCCCCGTTCACATAACAATAAATTATGTGTTTGCTATAATGAACGTGACCATTTCTCATATCACGAAGAATTTATCCTATGGAAAAGTGTGCGTGGACGATTTCCCATGAACATTCACCTTCGATAGTGTTATGTATCGAATGACTTTGCGAACACTTTAAAACTGTTAGATAGGGTAAGCTGGTATAGCACTGGACGGTATAGTGTTGACCATCGCATGAGAACGTTGATCATAGATGGCCATCACGGCTATGAAACAGATTAGAATTTACCGAATGCATTTTACCTGCGTTTCTTTTCATTCCAACTTGATATATAACATTAGCGACGAGGAGTTGATTGAACTTATGCATCCACGGCTCCTTATATTATAGGCCAAATCCAACCTGACATAGATGGAGGCTATTAAGGAGCGCTCAATATATTTTCTGCAGTTAAATCAACAGGCGCTTCCTTCAATCCTGGCAAATCTTCTGATGCCTAACAGTGTTTCAGGCAAGACGTACGAGATTGTGGAACTCTCTGCGATAAATGTGAAGAAAGGTTTCAGTTCCACCGGAGGTATCAGTTGGAGGGGGTTCTTTAACTACCTATATTGCTCAACTCAGAAATGTGCAGAAAGGTTTCAGTTCCACCGGAGGTATCAGTTGGAGGGGGTTCTTTAACTACCTATATTGTTCAACTCAGAAATGTGCAGAAAAGTTTCAGTTCCACCGGAGGTATCAGTTGGAGGGGGTTCTTCAAGTACCTATATTGCTCAACTTAGAAAGTTGGCCCAAGAATGAGAATTCGATTGTAGTCCCCCACGAAATTGACTTGACGAACGGGTGACAGAGGGGGGAGGGCGGGGGCGTTGGCAAGGGGCGGGGCAGGGGTGTGGGGGTGGGTGGGTCATAATGAATTGCACTGTTTAACTAGCTGTTTCCTCGTGGCAACAATGTGTGACCAATTTGTTGCAGGGGTATCAAGTGAAACAGTACGACAGAAGTTGCTGACAGAGCGTGATCTGACTTTATAACGCTGCCCGAATCGAAATTGGGATGAATTTACCAGAATTACACTCCAACGAGGTTGGGAAGGAAGTTGATGTTGTTGCTGTTGTTTATCCGTGGTTCCCATCTGCGTCGTTGGGAACCGAGGGCAGCGCACTACTCGAAACCCACGACACCCGGCGTTTTGGTTGAGGCTGGGAAAGTGTTAGTGGCGTTTCTAAAGGGACAGCAATATGGAGCAGCAGATGCCGTGTTCATTTAGATTAATTGTTCTTGATGCAAAAAAATGCAGTCCGAATTATCACAGGGAAGGGATATTTGGATCACAACGATTCACTGTTTAAAAAAATAGCACTTTAAAAATAACAGATCCGACTTTTTCCTGCTGGTCATAAAAGCCTTCAACAGGAATGCTCTATCAGAATTCTAGCACCCACAACACTATTATTCAACTCGTAATAGCAGTAACCCAGTCCCTCGTTTTCAGCGATGGACAATAACAATCGCCTCCTCATAAATTTAAGGTATGGCTCATCTTTGCGGAATTGTAAGGCTGCCTGAAATTGTATCTTACAGAACAATATTTTTGTTAGCGTCTAATCTGGCATAGTGCTTTGAACGATAATATTGTGAGAAACGGTATCAAATTGAACAATGTGTTGTTGTCGACCGTGATGAGGATTTAGATTTAGTGTTATCACCAATGCTCGTCTCGATGCTCTGTAGGAAAGAAATAATGGTAATTGCTCATATCCCCTTGAAATGCAGTGTATATGTTGTAGCTGTGGTGTCCTGAAGTGTCGGTGGGTTTGAGGCCCGAGCAGCACACAAGCGCAGTTCGTTGACAAAGGGAAACGAAATTCGTTTGAGAAGTTATATCTCAATGTGAAAGGTTTTAACATTGTTTCTCCCCACCAATTATTTTGAAATTTCCGTAAATGGTGTTTTGATGGACATGAAACTGTTCTTCCAAGCTCATCCATAATTGTATTGAAACCAGGTTTCGAAAACTTCGAATGGAATATGTGATCACATCAGTTCCAAATTATTGAAAAAGTAATATCATTGTAGATAAAATCAATCACTGACATGAAGATTAAAATATATATTGTATACAACAATGTGTGTGTATATCCGTTTCTCACAATACAATCTTTAGGCTGCTCCCTTAGAAGAAGTGTATTTTTTCGACCATAATAGATTTCCGGGAACTTGGCCGGTGCTCTCCCTAAAAAGGTGTACACGCTGGCAAGGACTCGTAGCAGTAAACTGTTTCACGAGCTCTGGCCGTGAGGGGCGTTAATGAGAGAATTCTTCGCACAGGGTAGCTCCTATGTTTTTCTTAGAGTTAGCAATGAAATGGCAAGCAGTGAAGTGTTATTGGTGACGAGAGAACTCTGCTGAAGTAGCAGGTCATGAGTCTTTAAAATATTAACCTAAGTTGTGCTATGAGAGGGAAGGGTAAGTGTTATGGAGAGAATTCGTCTTCAGGAGCAGTTCATTGTTATTGATACGGTGGGCAAAGATATCTCCACCATTGTTTAGACAATGACTTTTATGATGAATGTACACAATTCATAGTATAATCCGTATGATTTTTTTTTTTTTTTATGTATTGATTCCATGCTTAGCTACCAGTGAAGAGAAATTTTAAAGAGTCGAACGTTGCGATAATATGTTCGAAAAAATTGAGATTGTTGGATTTAAAATCGATTAAAATTGGTTCGTAACTTCTAAGTTAACGTAAAATTAATTAGATAAAGGATTTTAAAATAAACAAATGAAGACACTAGGCCGAAGTCATCCAGCAAGGGGTTGCCGACGTCAAGGCGCACCTCATACTCTCATACACTCATACTCGCACACCTTAGCTCTTTTGCGCAAAAGGGTCCGGCCGGGGACTCCGCAACACACCCTCCGGGTCATGAGTGCGGTTCGAGGTCAGTGTCGGTAGCAGGGCCCGACTGCGTGACTGGTTTACCCTTGCTGCCTCGTGATGACCGCCCCCCCTCCGCATACGACTATCCCATCGTTCAACTATATGCCTAGGGCAGGAAAGTACATCAAGGCAGCGTCAAAACTCATCCGTCACTATCCTTCTCCATTCACGCCTATCCAGTGCACGCTCTCTCGCTACCTTCACACTCACGTCTCTCCTTCCTAACGCCTGCTTCATACTATCCATCCACCCAAACCTCGGTGGCCCTCTAGGTCTACATCCACTCGTTTCTGACCCCAACATCTTTTTCACCAATCTCCTTTTATCCATCCTCACCATGTGCCCGAACCATCTCAGAAGACGCGAATCAACTCTGTCTAACTTCTTCACCATCACCGTTCTGATGCAAACCACGTCGTTAGTGAAGCTGTCTCTCAGCAAAAACTCCAGTCATGCTCCTCACAACATTTCATCTCGAAAACACTCAACCTTTTTCTCTCCTCTGCTCTCACAACACCCCCCCCCCAAGTCTCAGCTCCGTACAGCACAGTTGGCACAACTACACCCTCATACAGCCCTCTATTTGCTTCCATCCCCAACGTCCTGCAGCTCATTATGCTCTTCAGCGCACCCAACACTTTACACCCCTCCTTCACTCGCGACTTCACCTCAGTTTCCACTAATTCAGTCTTCTCCACATGGGTGCCCAGTTACTTAAAATACCGAACTTATCCCAATAACTCTCCATTTAGGAGGACACTAATTCTGCTCGCATCTACAGTCCTCGAGCATCTCATTACTTTACTTTTACCCAGGTTCACTCGAAGCTTCCTCCTCTCACACACTCTTCCGTACTCAGACACTAGCCTACATAGATGCTCCTCTGAATCCGCAACCAGAGCCGCATCATCCGCAAATAGCAACTGGCTCAACTGCCAACTCCGCCCATTCGCTTCCAACAGCTTCAAGCCACGACCCAGCACAATCGCGTTCCCCTGCCTAACCACTCTATCCATATTGACATTGAACAGTCAGGGAGACATCACGTAGCCTTGTTTTAGTCCCACCATTACTGTGAACCAAACACTCACCTCGCTTCCGACTCTGACACATGCTCGGCTGCCAACGTAGAAACTCTGCACCACTTCCAACAAGTGTCCGCCCACTTTATACAAACGCAACACCCTCCACAGCGCATATTTGCCAATCCTGTTTTATGCCTTCTCCAGATCCATGAAAGCCCAGAACTCGTCCTTTCCATTTGCAAGGTACTTCTCACAGACTTTTCTCACTGCAAAAATCTGATCGGCGCACCCTCTGCCGCTCTTAAAGCCACACTGTTCTTCTCCAACTGCGCAGTCCGTACAGTCTCTAATCTTTTTGATCAGTACTCTCCCGTAAAATTTACCAACCACACATAACAGACTGATACCTCTCGAGTTGCAGCATTCATTTTTATCTCCTTGGCCCTTATACAGCGAAACAATGCAGGCACTGCGCCACTCAATCGGTACCACGCCTGCCATAAAACACAAGTTCAGTAACCTCACCAGCCATCCGTTACTCCACCCGTTACTCCACCCTTTTTCAACTCTACCGCCTCCTGCACCTCTTTCCTGGTAACGTCAGCCCCAAGTCTCTCCCGCTTAATTGGCATCCGAGCACCACCACCCAAAGCAACACTGTCAGCCTCTCTGTCATCCTCGACATTTCAACAACTCATCAAAATATTCGGCCTACCTCTTCCGTACATCACCACTTTCCACCAACAACTGGCCGCTTTTATCTTTCACCACTTCCTCATTCCCAGTCTCTCCCTTTCACACCCTCTTCACCTCTTCTCAGAACATCTTTTTCTTCTCCTCAAAATTGTGGCACTACCGTCTTCCCCACCGACTCCACCTGTAACCACTCCTCAAACGCTCCTCTTTTCTGTGCCACCGACAGTTTAACCTACTCGTTCTACCCCCTCGCAACCTTTCCTTCTGCACCCGCCCACACGGCGCGTACCACACACATTCTTCGTACATCTCAGCAAAGCATCTCTTAGAGTCTCCCATTCTTCCTCCACATCACTCAAGTCCTTCCCTCTCACGTTGTCATATTCTTCTCTCAGCGGCTGTTGGAACTCCTCAGCTCTGCTTCTCACATTCAGTTCACTCACTTTCACTTCCTCTCTCCCTCCTCCCACTCGTTTGTTGCCCTTCCACTTCTGTTCCACTCTTAACCTACCTTCCAACAGCCGATGGTCAGACACTCCTCCACCTTCCCCCTTTAACACCAGCACATCAAACAGCCTCCCCACCACTCTCCTCGATATCAGCACAAAATCCATCAGCGCTTTCTCCGCCACTGCCCTACGGGCCATCTTTATCTATGTGTACTTGTGAATATCTCGCTTCTTAAACAAACTGTTCCCGACCACCAACTCCTGCTACATACACAGACCTATCAGGTTTTCTCCATTGTCATTTCTACCGGTAACGCCATATCTTCTTATCACATTCTCCACCACTGTATCTCCAATTCTCGCATTAAAATCACCCAGGACAACTACATGGAATCAACCTCGAAAACTCTTAATACAGTCACACAGGTCAGTCCAGAATTGCTCCCTCTCCACTTCACTCCTCTCGCAGCCAGGTCCGTATACACTCACATATACCCATCTTCCTACGCTTAACTTAACTCTCACCCACATCAATCTTGAGGACACCTCGTTCCACTCGGCAACTCTACTAGCCAACCTATCACTCAATATCATGACCACACCTTCTCGTGCCCAACCTTCCTCTACATCAGACTTTCTTCCACTTACAACATTAAACTCACATTCTCCATTACCTTCCATTTTTGTCTCACTCAGCACCAACACATCAAACTTCCTCCTCAAAAACATCTCACCGATCTCTCTCCTCTTTACATAATTCGTATTACAGCCACGTACATTAAGTGACCCTAACAATAGAGTTTGGAGAGGCGTAAGCCTCTTCTCCCCCCGCTTGCCTTGCCGTCTATTTGAATGTAAATAGTGACATATTTTTATTAAAAAAAAAATCTCGAGCGATCCACTCTGTCAGTAAGCTCTATTTCCGAATGGATTCTGCCAGCAGTCGACTGCAGTCTCAGTTGGCTTTTGATGTTTTCACTCCGCCTAACTGGACCTCTTTTAGCTTACCAGGTTCTCGGAAAGACTGCAAAGTGCAGGACCATTCAGGACATTTCAATTGGATTAGCATTTTATACATTTTATTCATCTGGGACTCCCGGGAAAATAAATAGCATACTATATTCATCATTTTAAAGAAAAGTTATATTTACAAGTCACTGTTGATTAAAACTTTCAAAACAAGAACTATACATTTTAATAGCCGCATAAAAGATAGCTTTTAGCATTCGATTTTTAAATGCAGATT
>SDVV010010071.1:0-16417 GCA_016164225.1 Gammarus roeselii
TGTGTATGGTGTACGGTGTACGGTGGATGGCGCATGGTGCATGGTGCATGGTGTATGGTGTATGATGTATGATAAATGATGTATGGTGTATGGTGTATGGTGTATGGTGGAAGGTGTATGGTGCATGATGCATTGTGCATGGTGTATGGTGTGGTGTGTGGCGTGTGGCGTATGACGTGTGACGTGTGGTGTATTTTGTATGGTTCATGGTGTATGATCTATGATGTGGGGTGTGTAGTGTGTGTGGTGTATATTGTATGGTGTATGATGTATGGTGTATGGTGTGTGGTGTATGGTGTATGGTGTATGGTGTTTGGTGTATTGTATGTGGTGTGTGTGTATGGTGTACGGTGTACGGTGGATGGCGCATGGTGCATGGTGCATGGTGTATGGTGTATGATGTATGATAAATGATGTATGGTGTATGGTGTATGGTGTATGGTGGAAGGTGTATGGTGCATGATGCATTGTGCATGGTGTATGGTGTGGTGTGTGGCGTGTGGCGTATGACGTGTGACGTGTGGTGTATTTTGTATGGTTCATGGTGTATGATCTATGATGTGGGGTGTGTAGTGTGTGTGGTGTATATTGTATGGTGTATGATGTATGGTGTATGGTGTGTGGTGTATGGTGTATGGTGTATGGTGTTTGGTGTATTGTATGTGGTGTGTGTGTATGGTGTACGGTGTACGGTGGATGGCGCATGGTGCATGGTGCATGGTGTATGGTGTATGATGTATGATAAATGATGTATGGTGTATGGTGTATTGTGAATGGTGTATGGTGTATGGTGTATGGTGTATGGTGCATGGTGTATGGTGTGTGGTGTGTGACGTGTGGCGTATGATGTATAACGTGTGACGTGTAGTGCGTGGTGTGTGGCGTGTGATGTGTGGTGTTTATTGTATGGTATGTGGTGTGGGGTTTGGGGTGTATGACATATGACGTATCGTGTATTGAGTATGGCGCATGGTGCATGGTGTATGGTTTATGGTGTCATACATCATATACCATATATTATTATTCATACAATATACATCATACAATATACATCATACCTCATACGCCACACGTCACACGACACACACCATACACCATACGACATAAATCATACACCATACACGATACATCATACACCATACACCATTCACCAAACACCATACACCATACACAATACACATACACCTTGCACCATGCACAATGCACCATACACCATGCGCCATACACCTTACACCGCACACCATACACCACACTTCACACACCGCACACCACACACTATACACCATACACCATACGCTATACACTATACACCATACACCATACACCACACACCATACCCATGCAACATACACCACACCATACATCGTACACCATACAACACACACCACACATCACACATCACACACCACACGTCATACGTCATACGCCCACGCAATGCACCACAAACCCCACATCATTCACCATTCACCATACACTATACACGTAACACCATGCACCATGCACCATGCACCATGCACCATGCACCATGTACCATGCACCATGCACCTTTCACCATACATCATACACAATACACCGTACATCATGCACCATGCACCATGCATCATGCACCATGCGCCATAAACCATACACCATGCACCGTACACCGTACACCATACACCATACATCAAACACCATACACCATACACCATACACCACACACCATACATCATACACCATACACCATGCACCACACACCATACACTATAAACCATACAACATACACCACACACCACCCGCAACACGCCACACATCACACGTCATACGTCATACGTCACGCGTCACACACCACACACCATACTCCAAACACCATGCACCATGCACCATACACCATTCACCATATACCATACACCATACACCATACACCATACACCATACACCATACACCATATACCATATACCATACACCATACACATACACTGTGCACCATGCATCATGCACCTTGCGCCATACACCGTACACCGTACACCGCACACCAAACACTATACACCATAAACCATACACCATACGCTTTATAACAAACACTATACACTATACACCATACACCATACACTACACACCATACACCATAAGAATACGCCATACATCATTCACCATACACCATACACTATACACCATACATCATAAACCATGCGTCATACGCCACGCGTCATACACCACACACCACACACCAAACTCTATACACCACACACCACACAACATACACAATACACCATACATCATACACCATACACCATACACCAAACATAATACACCATATACCATACCCCATACACCATACACCACACACTACACACCACATACCACACACCATAGAATAAACACCATACATCAAACACCATACACCACACGCCACACACCACACGTCATACAATATACGACATACGCCACACGTCATACACCACACTCCACACACCATACACCACACACCACACATCAGACACCATACACCATCCATCACACACCATACATCATACATCATAAACCACACGCCACACACCATACACCATAAACTATATTCCATACACCATGCACCACACAGCGCACGCCCCACGCAATATGCCACACGTCATACGCCACACGCCACACGCCGCACACCCAACCCCATTCATCATGCACCATGCACCATACACCATGCATCATGCGCTATAAGCCGGACACTACACACAACACATCACACACCATACAATATACACCATACACCACACACCACACGTCACACACCACACGCTATACAACATACGCCAGACGCCAAACGCTATACGACACACACCACACACCATACACCATACACCATAAACATAGCACCATACACCATGCACCATGCACCATGCACCATGCACAATTCACCATACACCATTAACCATACATAACACACCACACACCATACTTCATACACCACACATTATACGTCATACGTCACGGTCTCACGCAACACACCATACGTCATACACCACACCATACATGATATATCATACACCATACACCATACACCACACATCATACACCATACACTGTACACAGTAAAACATAAACATACACCATGCACCATTCACCATGCGCCATACACCGTACACCGTACACCATACACCAAACACCACACATCACACACCATACACCATACACCATACACCTTACGCCATACACCATACACCACACACCACACATCACACATCAAACAGTTTACAATATACACCATGCATCATACACCATACACCATACACCACGCATCATACATCACACACCAACACCACACGCCACACACCACACGTCATACGCCACACACCATACACCATACAACATGCACCGTGCACCATACGCTATGCACCAACCACCATGCACGATGCGCCATACAACATTCACCATTCACCATACACCATGCACCAACCACCATTCACCATACACCACACACCACACACCATGAACCATACACCATACACGACACACCAAACACCTTACACCATACACCAAACACCATACGTCATACAACATACACCATACACAAAACACCATATACCAAACACCATACACCATACGCCATACGTCATACGCCACGCGTCACACGTTACACGCCGCACACCACAAGCCATACACCATACACCGTACACCATGGACCATACTTCATAAACCATACATCCTATGTCATACGCCACACGTCACACGCCACACACCATACACTATACATCATACGCTATAAACCATACACCATTCACGATACATCATACACCACACACGATACACCATGCACCATGCACATTGCACCATAAACCATAACACATACACCATACATCATACACCATACACCATACACCATGCACCATGCACCATACATCATACATCATACACCATACACCATACACCACACACCCCACACCGTATACCGTACACTGTACACCATACATCATGCACAATACACCATACACCATACACCACTCACCACACACCACAAACCATACATCATACATCATACACCATACACCATACACCACACGTCACACACCAAACATCACACGCCATACGTCATATTTCATACGTCAAACGCTATACGCTACACACCACACACCATGCACCATACACCATACACATAACACCATACACCATGAACAATACACCAGGCACAATACACCATACACCACTCACCACACATCATACACCGCACATCACACACCATACACCATACACCGTACACCATACGTCATAAACCATACCCCGTACACCGTGCACCATACACCAAACACCATACACCACACACCATACAACATACACCATACACCATACGCTATAAATCATACACCAAACACCATACTTCATACACCATACATCATACCTCATACGCCACACGTCACACGTCACACAGCAGACACCACACATCATGCACCATACACCATACACCAAACACCATATACCATACACCATACGCCATACATCATACACCATACACCATACTTCATACACCATACATCATACACCATAACCCACACACCACACGCAACACACTACACGTCATACGCCATACGCAATACGCCACACCATACATCACACACCATGCACCATACACCTTACACCACACACCAAACACCATACACCATGCACCATACATCATACGTCATACATCATACACCTTGTATTATTCTTCATATAATATACATCATACTCATACGCCACACGTCACACGCCACACACCATACACCATACGACATACGTCATACACCATACACCATACACGATACATCATACACCATACACCATACACCGTTCACCATACACCATACACAATACACTTACACCTTGCACCATGCACAATGCACCATGCACTATGCGCCATACACCGTACACCAAACACAATACACCATACACCACACACCACACACCATTCACCACACACCACACACCATACATCATACACTATACATCATACACCATACACTACACACCATACACTATAAACCATACACCACACACCACACGCAATACGCCACACACCACACGTCATACGCCACACGCCACACACCACACACCATACACTATACACCACACGCTATACACCATACACCATTCACGATACATCATACACCATACACGATACACTATGCACCATACACCATGCACATTGCACCATACACCATACATCGTACACAATACAACATGCACCATGCACCATACACCATGCACCATGCATCATACACCATACACCATACACCAAATACCAAACACCATACACCACACACCACACATCGCCCACCGTACACCGTTCACCATACATCATGCACAATACACCATACACCATTCACCAAACACCATACATCATACATCATACACCATACACCACACACCACACGTTACACACCAAACACCACACGCCATACGTCATACGCCACGCGTCAAACGCTATACGCCACACCACTCAGCATACACCACACACCAAACACCATACACCGTACACCATGCATCGTGCGCCATACGCCATACACCATACCCCGTACACCGTACATCATGCACCATGCGCCATACGCCGTACTTCATACTCCGTACACCATGCATCAAACACCATACACCATACACCACACATCATACACCACACATTATACGCCATACATCACACACCATACACCATACTTCATACACCATACATCATACACCATATACCACACACCAAAGGCCACTCACTACACGTCATACGCCATACGCTATACGCTAAACGCCACACACCATACACCACACACCACGCACCATACACCATGCACCATGCACATTGCACCATAAACCATACATCATACACCATACATCATACACCATATACCATGCACCATGCACCATACACCATACATCATACACCATACACCATCCACCATCCACCAAATACCAAACACCATACGCCACACACCCCACACCGTACACCGTACACCATACATCATGCACAATACACCATACACCATACACCACTCACCACACACCACAAACCATACATCATACACCATACACCACACACCACACGTCAAAAACCAAACACCACACGCAATACGTTAAATTTCATACGCCAAACGCAATACGTCACACACCACACATCATGCACCATACACCATACACCATACACCATACACCATACACATAACATCTTACACCATGAACAATAGACCATGCACAATACACCACACACCGCACATCATACACCACACACCACACACCATGCACCGTACACCATGCACCATGCGCCATACGTCATGAACCATACCCGTACAACGTAAACCATACACCATACACCATACACCACACACCATACACTACACACCATACACAATACACCATACACCATAAATCATACACCATACACCATACTTCATACACCACACATCATACCTCATACGCAGCACGTCACAAGCCACACACCATACTCCCCACACCATGCACCATACACCACATACCAAACACCATACACCATACATCATACACCATACGTCATACATCATATACCATAAATTATTATTCATACAATATACATCATACCTCATACGCCACACGTCACACGCCACACACCATACACCATACGACATAAATCATACACCATACACTATACATCATACACCATACACCATACACCATTCACCAAACACCATACACCATACACAATACACATACACCTTGCACCATGCACACTGCACCATGCACCATGCGCCATACACCTTACACCGTACACCATACACCACACTTCACACACCACACACCACACACTTTACACCATACACCATACGCTATACACCGTACACCATACACCATACCCCACACACCATACTCATGCACCATACACCATACACCACACCAAACATCATACACCATACAACACACCACACATCATACATCACACACCACACGTCATATGTCATACGCCACACGCCATGCACCACAAACCACACATCATTCACCATACACCATAAACTATACACATAACACCATACACCATACACCATGCATCATGCACCATGCACCATGCAACATGCACCATGTACCATGCACGATGCACCTTTCATCATACATCATACATCATACACCATACACCATACACCATACACCATACACCATACACCATACACCATACACCATACACCATACACAATACACAATACACCACACACCACACACCGTACACCACATACCACACACCATATACCGTACATCATGCACCATGCACCATGCATCATGCACCATGCGCCATACACCGTACACCGTACACTGCACACCAAACACTATACACCATAAACCATACACCATGCGCCATATAACAAACACTATACACCATAAACCTTACACCATACACCATACACTATGCACCATACGCTATACACCATACACCATTCACGACACATCATATACAATATACGATACACCATGCACCATACACCATGTACCTTGCACATAGAACCATACACCATACATCGTATACAATATGACATGCACCATGCACCATACACCATACACCATGCATCATACACCATACACCCCACACCGTACACCGTACACCATACATCATGCACAATACACCATACACCACTCACCACACACCACACATCATACATCATACACCACACACCACACACCACACGTCACACGCCAAACACCACACGCCGTACGTCATACGACGTACGCCAAACGCTATACGCCACACACCACTCACCATGCACCATACACCATACACATAACACCATACACCATGCACAATACACCATGCACAATACACCATAAACCACGCACCACACACCATACACCACACACCAAACACCATACAACATACACCGTACACCATGTATCATGCGCCATACGCCATACACCATACCCCGTACACCGTACACCATGCACAATGCGCCATGTGCCGTACACCATACATCGTACACCATACACCAAGCACCATACACCATACAACACACACCACAAACCATACACCACACACCATACACCACACACCATACACCACACACCATACGTCATATATCATACATCATACACCATACTTCATACACCATACATCATACACTACACACCACAGACTACACGTCATACGTCATACGCTACACGCCACACACCACACACCATACACCACACACCATGCACTATGCACCATACACCATACACCACACACCACACACCAAACACCATACACCACACCATACACAATATGCCATACATCATACACCATACACCATACTTCATACACCATTCATCATACCTCATACGACACGCGTCACACGCGACACACCATACACCATACGACATACACCATACACCTTACACCATACATCATACACCATACACCATACACCATACACGATTCACCATACACCATACACATACACCGTGCACCATGCACTATGCACCATGCGCCATACACCGTACATCGTACACCATACACCACACACCACACCATTCACCATACACCATATACCATACGCTATACCCCGTGCACCGTACATATACGCCACACACTACACAACATACACCATACATTATACACCATACACTATACACCATGCACCATACACCATACATCATACACCACACACCCCACACCGTACACCGTACACCGTACGCCATACATCATACACCATACACAATACACCACACCCCACACACTACACCATACATCATACACGATACATCATACGTCATACACCATACACCACACACCACACGTCACACACCACACATCACACGTCATACGCCACACACCACACATCATACACCATACACCATACAATATACACCATACACCGTACACCATGCACCTTGCACCATTCACCATGCACCATGCACCATTTACCATACATCATCGACCATACACCATACGCCATACACCATACTCCATACACCATACACCATACACCACCCACCATCATACACCACACACCAAACACCATACACCGTACAACATGCACCATGCATCATGCACCATGCGATATAATCCATACACCATACACCGTACACCGTACACCATACATAAAACATCATACAACATACACCACACCATACACCTCACACCATACACCACTCACCATACACCATACATCAAACGCCACATACCACTCACCACACACCACACCATACAATATACACCATGCATCATACACCATACACCAAACATCATAACCCACACACCACACACCACACGTCACACACCACACATCACACGTCATACGCCAGACACCTCACGACACACACCATACACCATGCACCATGCACCATTCACCATGCACCATGCACCATGCACCCTGCACCAACCACCATGCACCATGCACCATGCACCATGCACCATGCACCATACACCATTCAACATACATCATACACCATACATAATACACCATACACCATGCATCATGCACCATGCACCATGCACCATTCGCCATACACCGTACACCGTACACCATACACCATACACCACATACCATGCACCATACACCACAAACCGTGCGCCATACACCACACACCATACATCATACTCCATACATTATTCACCGTACATCATATACCATACACCATACACATACACCATGCACCATGCGCCATACACCATGCACCATGCACCATACACTATTTACCATACACCATACGTCCTACACCATACACCATACATCATACACCATACACCATGCACCATACACCAAATACCACACACAATACATCATACAAAATGCACAGTGCACCAATCACCATGCACTATGCACCATACATCATATACCATTCACCATACAACATACACCACACACCATACGTCATACTCCAAATGCCTCACACCACACACCACACACCATACACCATACACCATGCACCATGCACCATGCACCATGCACCAACCACCAACCACCATGCACCATGCACCATGGACCATGCACCATACACCATACACCTCACACCACACATCATACTCCATACGACGTACACCACACGCCCCACGTCACACACCACGCACCATACACCATGCACCGTACATTATACACTATACATCATACATTATTCACCATACATCATACACCATACACCATACACCATACACAATACACAATACACCATACACCATACACCATACACCATGCACCATGCATCTTGCACAATGCACTATCGCCATACACCGTACACCATACACCACACACCATGCACCATGCGCCATGCACCAACCACAATACACCATTCACCATACACCATGCACCATGCGCCCTGCACCAACCACCATGCACCATGCACCATACACCAAACACTATTCACCATAAAACATCATTCACCATACACCATACACATACACCATGCACCATGCACCGTGCACCAACCACCATGCACTACGCAACATACACCATACACCATTCACCATACAACATACACACACACCATACGTCATACGTCATACGCCACGTCATACACCATGCACCGTGTACCATGCACCATGCACCAACCACTATGCATCAGACACCATGCACCATGCGCAATGCACTATACACCATACACACCTCACCAAACACATACATCATAAGCCATGCACCTTACACCATACACCATACACTCCTCACCACACACCCAGCGCCACACACCACACATCACACGTCATACGCCATACGCCATGCACCATACACCATGCACCAACCACCATACACCATGCACCATGCACCATGCACCGACCACCATGCACCATTCACCTTGCACCATGCACCATGCACCATGCACCATGCACCATACACCATGCACCATACACCATGCACCATCAACCATCCATCATACACCACAAACCATTCACTATGCACCATACACCATACACCACACACCATACGACATACACCATACACCACACACCACACACCATACACCATACACCATACACCATACATCATACACCATACACCATACACACCACTCACCACACCCCACACACCCCACGCCACTCACCACACACACACACACCACACGTCATACGCCACACACCATACACCATGCACCATTCACCATGCTCCATGCACCATTAACCATGCACTAGCACCAACCACCATTCACCGTACACCACACACCACATACCACACACCACACACCACACGTCATACGATATACGCCATACGTCACACGTCACACACCATACACCATACATCATTCACCATATACCACACACCACACGGCTTACGCTATACGCCACACGCTACTCGCCACACGCCACACATCATACCCCATGCACCATTCACCATGCACCTTAAGCCATACACAATTCACCATACACCATTCACCATACGTCATACACCCTACACTATACATTATACACCATACATCATACACCATGCACCATACACCATACACCATACACCATACACCAAATACCAAACACAATACACCGTACACCATACACCATACACCATACACTACACACCACACCACACACCGTACACCGTACACCGTACACCATGCACCATACATCATTCATCATACATCATACACCATACACCATACACCATACACCATACACCATGCACCATTCACCATACTACATACACCATACACCATACACCATACACCATACACAATACGCCATACACCATGCACCATGCACCATGCACCATGCACCATGCGCTATACACCGTACATCATACACCATACACCACACATCATACACCACACACTATACACCATACACCACACGCAACACACCATACACTATACATCATACACCATACACCATACACCAAACACCAAGCACCATGCACCATCCACCATGCACCATGCACCATACACAATGCACCGTGCACCATGCACCATGCACCATGCACCATGCATCTTGCACCATGCACTATGGACCATGCACCAACCACCATGCACCATACACCTCACACCATAAACCCTACACCAAACAACATACACCATACGCCATACATCATACACTATACATCATACGTCATACGCCACACGTCACACGCCACACACAACACACCATACACCATACACCATACTACTTTCACCATACACCATACACCAAACACCATGCACCATACACGATACATCATACACCATACGTCATACACTATACACGATTCACCAAAATCCATACACCATGCACCATACAACATACGTCATACGTCACACAACACGCCACACGCTACACATCACACACTATACGCTATACACCATACACCATACACGATACATCATACACCATACACATAACACCATACATCATAAACGATACACGATACATCATGCATCATGCACCATGCACCATACACCATACACTATTCACCATACACCATACATCATTCTCCATTAACCATACGCCATAACACCCCACACAACACACCACACATCACACACCATACAATATACACCATACATTAACAAAATACACCATACACCCCACACAACCCACCGCACACCCCACGCATACTCTTTTCACCATACATCATACACCATACACATACACCATGCACCATGCGTCATGCGCCATACACCGTACATCGTACATCGTTCACCATACACCATACACCATACACTATACACTATACACCATACACCATACAACATACACCATACGTCATGCGTCACACGTCACACGCCTTACATCACGTACCATACAATATACACCATACGTTATACACCATACACCATACCCGAAACATCATACACCATACACCATACACCATACACGATACACCATGCACCACACATCATTTACCATACACCATACATCATTCACCATACACCATACACCACACACCACACACCACATATCACACACCATACAATATACACCATACATCATACACCATACACCATACACCCCACACCACACACCCCACGCAACACACCATACCACACGTCATACGCCATATGCCTCACACCATACACCATGCACCATACACCATGCACCATGCACCAACCACCATACACCATGCACCATGCACCATGTACCAACCACCATGCACCATACACCAAACACTATTTACCATAAACCTTACATTATTCACCATACATCATATACCGTACACCATACACATACACCATGCACTATGCACCATGCGTCATAAACCGTACACCGTACACCATACACCATACACCATACACCACACATCACACACCACACACCATACATTATACACTATACACTATACACCATAAACCATACACCATACACCATACACCACACACAACACATCACACACCATACAATATACAAAATGCGTCATACACCATACACCATACATCATACACCACACACCACACATCACACACCATACAATACACACCATACATCATACACCATACACCGTACACCATACACCGCACACCACACACAACACACCACCGTCATAAGATATGCGCCATACGCCACACGCCACACACCATACACCATACACCATGCACCATGCACCAAAAACAATGCACCATGCACTATGCACCATGCACCATGCACCATGCACCATGCATCATGCACCATACACCATACACCATACACCACACATCACACACCGCACACCGTACATTATACACCATACACTATACAAAATAAACCATACACCATACACCACACACCACACATCACACTCCATACAATATACAACATGCGTCATACATCATACACCATACATCATACACCACACACCAGACACCACTCACCACATAACATACAATGTACACCATACATCATACACCATACAACGTACACCATACACCACACACAACGCACCACCGTCATAAGATATACGCCATACGTCACACGCCACACACCACACATCATACAACACACACCATATACCATGCACCATGCACCAAACACGATGCACCATGCACCATGCACCATGCACAAACCACCATGCGCTATGCACCATACACCATTTACCATACGCTATTCACCATCGACTTAATACACCATACTCCATACATCATACACCATACACCATTCAGCATGCACCATACACCATACACAAAATACCGCACACAATACACCATACACTACATACCACAAACCACACACCACACGTCTTAAGCCATTTGCCACACGCCAAGCACCACACACCATACACCATGCACCATGCACCATGCACCATGCACCATGCACCACGCATCATGCATCATGCACCATGCACCGTGCACGAACCACCATGCACTATGCACCATACACCATTCACCATACACCATACACCACACACCACACGTCATACGCTATACGCCACACACCACACAACATACAACATGCACCATGCACCATGCACCACGCACCATGCACCATGCACCATGCACCATGCACCAACCACCAACCATCATGCGCCAAGGACCATGCAACATACACCATATACCATACACTATTCACCATACGTCAAACACCATACACCATACATCATACATCATACACCATGCACCATGCACCATGCACCATACACCATACACCTAATACCTAACCTAATACAACATAAGCCATACACCATACACCATACTCAACACCACACACCACACAGTGTACACCGTACACCATACACCTCACACCATACACCTCACATCACACATCATACTCCATACGACGTACACCACGCGCCCCACGCCACACACCATGCACAATACACCTTTCACCGTACATCATACACCGTACATCATACACCATGCACTATACACCAAGCACCATACACCATACATTATTCACCATACACCATACAACATACACCATACACCACACACCATACACCATACACCATACACCATACACCACACACCACACACCATACACCATACACCATACACCATACATCATACACCATGCACCATACACCATGCACCATTCACCATACACCACACACAATGCACCATACACCATACAACGCACAGCATACACCATACACCATAGACCACAAACCACATGCCATAAACCATACACCATACGCCATACATCATTTACCATACACCATACACTATACACTATACACCATACGTCACATGCCACACGTCACACACAATACACCACACACCACACACAATACACAATACACCATACACCAAACACCATACACCAAACAGTATACACCATACTCTATAAACCACACACTACACACCACACATCACACACCATACAATATACACCACACATCATAAGCCATACACCACACACCAAACACCATAAGCTATACACCATACACCATGCACCATGCACCATGCACCATACACCATACACCATATACCATACACCCTACACCATACACCATACACAGCACACAACACACCATGCACCATACACCACACACCGCACACCAAACATCATAAACTATACACCATACACCATCCGTCATACACCATACACCATACACCATACATCATACACCATACACTCTACACTCTACATCATACACCACACACCACATATCACACACCATACCATATACATCATACATCTCACCCCACACATCCCACGCCACACACCACACACCAGACGTCATTCGCCATACGCCACACACCATACACCATGCACAATGCACCATGCTCCAGGCACCATGCACCAACCACAATACAATATTCACCATACACCATACACCATGCACCATACATAATACACAATACACCACACACCATACACCATACACCAAACACCATACACTATACATCATAAACCATACACCATACACAATACAACATAAATCATTCGCCATACACCATTCACCATTCACCCTACACTATACACTATACACCACACACCATTTACCACACACAACACACCATACACCAAACACCAAGTACCATACATCATGAACCTCCACCATGCACCATGCACCATTCACCATTCACCATACACCACACACCATGCACCATACATCATACACAATACACCACACACCATACACCATACACCAAACACCATACATTATACATCATAAACCATACACCACACACCATTCACAATACAACATAAACCATTCGCCATACACCATTCACCATACACCATACACTATACACTCTACACTACACACCATACACTATACACCATACTTCACACGTCACACGTCACACGCTACGCGACACACACCATATACCCCACATCATACAACATACACAATACACCATGCATCATGCACCATACAACAAACACCATACAGCCACACTACACACAACACGCCACACATCACACACCATACAATATACACCACACATCATACATTATACACCATACACCACACACCACGCGTCACACACCACACGTCATACGCCATACGCGACACGTCACACACCACACAATATACACCATGCACCATGCACGATGCACGATGCACGATGCACCATGCACCATGCATCATGCATCATGCACCATGCACAATGGACCATGCACCAACCACCATGCACCATACACCATACACCTAACACCAAACACCAAACACCATAGACTATTCA
>SDVV010010072.1:0-16417 GCA_016164225.1 Gammarus roeselii
TATATTTGTCTGTTATTTCACGTTGGTATTTCATGGGCTCTAGACAATAATGTGTTCGACACACATGTCGTTAATAATACCCATACGGTGACTGTTAATAATACCCGTGCATTGAGTTATTGAAAAAGTTATATAATAAAATTATAACAATGTTTAGGCAACCCAATTTGGGCCAATAGGCCTGTTGTTGTCTTCGTACACTTATAAAAACTTGTAAACATACAATCTCCTCTCAAATAAGAAATGAACTTTGAAGTCGTATGGCTTAGTGGCGGCCTAAATCACTAACGTAACAACGTAAATCGACCTAAACGCAGAGAGCTGAGCCTGAACAACATACCATGGAACGTATTGGGTCAGTCTTTATTTATGTGGTATAATCGCTTCAGATGTTAGGCAGGATGATAAAAATTCCGATGCTGTGCTTTGGTACTTCATTAAAACATGGTTAGATTATTCTTGCTAGGGCATTTTGAGGTTTCCCGTTGATTACGTAGTATCTATAGTTAGGTTTGTATGAATGGTAAATCGGAGTAGCTGTATGAAATGGTAAATAAAATTGGAAATTGAACAATAATCGTTAGCTTGGAACGTGGCAATTACAATCGTAAACTACGTGAAGGGTAATTTTTTAACTACTATCCTACACTGCTTGTTATTGTTTGAGATAAAAAAAATCATTACGGAACATGAAATAAATTAGTACTTTATTATATGTTTCTGTTTTTAATTAGTACTTTATTATATGTTTCTGTTTTTAATTAGTACTTTATTATATGTTTCTGTTTTTTCTTGTCTCCATTCCTGCTCTGCTGGAAATATATTTTGATTTATTTTTTGTAGGGAAACATTTTTTGTTCAATGTTTAGTGCTACTCCATCTGCACCGAATTTAATGTTGCATCAAATAATGGCAGTTCGAAAGCGGTTCAATCCAGTAGGAATGTTTGGTAAAGAAGTCCTCCTCCGTTACTACGTGGGTCAGTTTCGTGAAGCACCGCCGATGGCATGTTGGGTGTGTACTAAGTGCTGGGATGTTACCTAATAGGAGGCATTGTAAAATTGTATTGTTATTTTGGAGTAATCAGCATGTCGTCACTGCCTACACACTGTTATGTAACAGAGATGAATCAACGTCTCTATTTCTCGTATTATTGAATTATTAAACTATGTCAAACAAATCCCTTAAAAATGTTTCTGCCCCACTTCCAGTCCAGCACAGGAGTCGGCATGGCTTGAAGCAGTGATCTGATGTATTTGACGTTCCTTGTAATGCAATAGTTCGACGACAAAGATATTCATGCAATAGCAAGCGTTCCGTAATTGCCCAGGGAAACAATGAGGATAATAACCCGCCTGATGCAGAGTTATGCGCACATGTGTCCCCATCAAAAAAATTACATGTTAAAATTACATTATCATTTGGCTATAATTTTTTAAGCAACTGTTATGGTCACCTCGTTCTGGCGAACAATATGCAGGCAAAGTGTGTTCCTTGATCTGGTCGTCTCAATATTGTTCGCCTGTCGACACTTAGTCGAAGATATAGGGTTGGCAACATTGCCTTTCTTGGTGCGTGCTATCTGTGACAGCACACACAGTCCTTTTTGCGAGCCAACATTGAAGGTTACCAACACTACCCTACCCAGGGTGCTACGTCTAGAGGTTAGAAAGGTCGGTCGGTAGTTTGTAGGCACGCTAACCAATCCAGGCTGCTCCAATTATTCCGACGGCGTGTACAGTGGTGGTATCACCGAGGCAGAAGTCGAGAAGTGTGTGGTAGACGCCCGGACGTCTTGTACCGGATCTTTTATAGGAGGAATTGTCAGCTCGAATCGGCACTGAAAAACGACGCCTCCGATATCTGTGTCTGTATCTGTCATTGTCTAAACTGCAGGGCCGCTATCGTCGTTGTATCGGTCGGGGTGCAACAGGGTCGGTTTGTTGCGATAACATGCTTGGCAGCCGAAGATGGGCGGTTCACACCTGTACCTGTTCGGGAAGCAACTGGTCAACCTGCGGACAAATGGTCGACAAGGATCTTCTCCTCGAAACCAAACGTATTTTTAGTGCTTTCTATTGACCTTTGCAAATACAGCACCAAAGATATTTGGCTAACGTGTGCTCTCAATCTATAAGAATAAGGCCATTGCAAGGACAGTGAAAGGAATGTTTGAAAAATGGTTAATCAAAGGTTACTTGCTACCGACAGCAACTTTCAATTTTCTTTACACACGCTTTTGACATGAATAAAATTTTGATAATGACCAACTTGTTGATTGACCGAGAACCGTTTTGTACATTGTGTTATTAGATGAATATAATTACTAGTTGCATAAAATAAAAACCGGCGGGCCACTTGCGGTGGGCTGCGACGAATTCAATTGAACTGTCGTTTACGTTAATTCAAGTACTGTACATGTTAATGAAGTTTTGTGTAACATAAAATACATTGAAAACCCATTGCCAGACGATGGAAATAAATGATTTCATAATTTAATATCTAAGTTCTTTCAGAACTAATAGGAGACACACCGAGTTGGAGGCGGGCCCTCCTACCTCTGGGTAACAGGCCTCCCTCGATGATATTCTGAATGCGCCGCTGCGTAAATTCCATCAAATAGTTGTCGTTCTTGTCTGGCGGGTGTCGAGCGAGGATCACGGACCATCTGAGTTATTTCAACATTGTTTTATTAATCGCTATTGAGCATGATTGCTTTAGTACCATTGCTTGATGAGCCCTTACTATAGTAGCATGTCAGGTGACACTCACAGAGGCAATGTATACATAGCATGATTGCTTTAGTACCATTGCTTGATGAGCCCTTACTATAGTAGCATGTCAGGTGACATTCACAGAGGCAATGTATATATAGCATGATTGCTTTAGTACCATTGCTTGATGAGCCCTTACTATAGTAGCATGTCAGGTGACACTCACAGAGGCAATGTATATATAACATGATTGCTTTAGTACCATTGCTTGATGAGCCCTTACTATAGTAGCATGTCAGGTGACACTCACAGTGGCAATGAATTCCACAGGAGCATCGAGAGTGCTGTCTAACGATTCGCCCAGTAATCTTGTTAAAATAAAATGACCCCTCAAGTCATCGACGCAATAGAAATCACTCATCAATGAGAGCAAAATGCCCTCTTCAGTACCTATCAAATTCATATGAGTAAATGTTGACAGTGTCGATAAGGTTTTGTGTGGGATGACGGCATGAACTGTTAATTTGATATGCCATGCAGCCTTCTCGTATCATGCAGATCTGTGGCTATTGTGCAGAATTCAAACCTGTAAATGACGATGAAACTTCTCTTTAGGTAACAAAAGATATACATTTCTGTGTTATGTTAATAAATATTGATACAAACTAGAGTGAAAGACCTCCACCATGACTGTGCCATGCAACAGCTGCCCTGTACTTTCTCTTCCCCATCTGCTAAGTTACCCCACGATAAATTGTTGTTAACGAAGCCTGAAGGAAGCCATTAAATGGTATTTACATAAACCACGCATAAGCCTTATTTCACAAAGCAAGACAAAATTCTAGTCATCTGTCAATGGTTTTAATAACATATTTTAGAGGAGATAATACACTGTGTTGCGGCATGCCAATCCTTCACGCCGGTTACTGAGGGGGGCCATCCTTCAGCTTGGATAAGTACAGGAATGGCGCCTCGTTATGAATAGGATGTGTAAATCACGAGATCTGGAACATGTGCCAAATGAAGATTAGGCTGATTAGCAGTCTGAGTTGATTAAGAAGAAGGATTGGTTGACATGTCTGGAATACAGTTTTTTGGGTGTATCACACTGTACATACTTCGAACAGGATATTCTTTTAAATATAAAACTTTGCTTTGATACATACCACTAACGTCATCCGAACCCCGAACAAAGTAAACAGTATCGATCTTGCTGTTAGTGAAGATTACTTAACATTCACGAAAGTTTTTCCTTCAATAAGTCATTACTACCTGTGGCTTTCCTTGCGACAGCCGCCATCCCTTCTGCGTAACACATTGCGGGTGCCTGCACTCGTCGAACTAATGTCTGGTCCGACATAAAAGTTGGATGCAAATTACGCGGTCTCTTCCGCAGAGCGCGCGCCTGGGACACTCCCACGCTGCGCTGCATTGCCACAATCAAGCCGCACAAAAAATACCGCTCGCTTCCTTTCGAAACACTTCATTAAAAAGTAGTCGATTGACGAACACGGATACGCCACCGACAGAACAATGAATGCAGTTAGCTGTCATTCGACGAGGCGTGCATGCCATTTGATTGTACACAATTTACTCTTAAATCAGGTCGTGTAAATTGTATTTGTTGATTGCTTAGGATATGAAACCAGTGACTTATAGCTTGATTTTGTTTGTTTGTTTGTTTGTTTCAATGGTCTAACTCAGAATGATGTCAATTGACTCTTGTATTATTTGAATACAGTATCCGACGGAGGCATTTTCCAGGAACACCTTTGATATGCTGGTTTATGGACAAATAAGAGTAAGACGTAGACACAGTCATGATCTACATAATGTCGTACAAGATATCTGAAATAGACTTTGATCTACACTCGACATTCGGCTACAAGGGAGTAATAAGAATGGACGTTTATTAGCGACGAGTCGTGACAAGTTCAAGCTGAAAGGTATACATCGGATACTAACGAGATATCGCACGGATATTAGCAGCTTGCTCTAATGCCCGATGTGGGAGCAGAACCTGCCTGTTGTGCACGTGTGTATGACAAACATATACTTGTTGCGTACGAAGTTGTAGTTTATAATGAAAACGTTTCACCGACACCGAAGACTCCCTGTCCCGACTCGCATATCAAAACAACAGAGCCTTGAAAGCAGCATTGCAAGACGACCAAGAAAAGCGGTCACTAGTGAGGTGGCGCTTACCTCACAGTGTAATAACACAGATTCAGCAGACGATAAAGCTCTAGAACATCGAAACGTCAACATACACCGAGCTAGTTACAAATATAAAGGGAATGAATGTATTGAAGTCGGCTATTAGAGCATCGGTAGCATTCATCCTGAGGAAACAGAGGGACGGTGAACTGATCGGAAGCATCCGCGAGCACTCAAAAATCTGTAAAATCTATTTGAATACTAAAATTGTTGAAGACGGGCTGATCATTTAATCGCTGGGCTGCGGTCGGCCAAGCTGACAAGACTTTCGAAGACGACAAGACGTTCGAAGACACGATGCGACGAGCAAAGCAGTTACACAATGGGGTACAAAGCAACCCCAGTAGATGGGACGTATGTCTGTTGCAGATGTGCGACTGATGTTGCGTCGTAAAGGAAGAGAGCAACAGGACCCTATGTCACCAAAAGAATACACTCTGCTGTATCACACCTCGACAAAACCACACAATAACGGCACCCAGCCGTAAGCCAACTGGGTACAAAAGAATTGTCCATCAAAAACCAATACATCGGGCTGAATGACGTCTAAGGTACAATCATTGGCCTGCCTATCATCGTCGAGCATGCCCGTAGCGTGATGTCAATAAGGAGCAGGAGACAAGGGGCAACATCAGTAGAGGGCGGGATAGAACAGCATGAGCATCGATAGCGTGGTTAGAAATGTGACAGGCACCAAGACGTGCGACAGCGCAACCACAGACTCTACGAGACCCAGAGGCTGTCAAGGACTTAAGAGTAATGTTGATACCTATTTTTCAATGAGGTCTATGCAAAGAGGCTGGAGTTGTAATAAGTTGTTCGCCAGTAATGGTATGGTGGGTATGGTTCTGCACCGAGAACGTGAATTTCTGATAATTGAACTTCTATAATGAAAAACAAATTGGGCCAATTTTCCCTAAAAAGTCTAATATTGATGTGGTCGGAATTATTGTTCAACAATGATCCTCGAAACAACTCACCTCAGCACCTGATGAGAACGCCACCGGCCCACGATGTTGATTTGCGATTGTTTCATTTCCATAACTCGTTAAACCGTGCTGACCGGTATCATAGCGGGAAGCCGATATGCCTCGATCAGGTCCCAATGCTGAACGAGCACCATCCTAACCGGACTTGTGTCAAAGCCGGGCAATACTTAGACTATACTGGTGTCAATGACAGACGCCATTTTTTAACCTACATGCTGGCGCTAATGCCAGGCACTGGTTAACGGGTTCTAAAACTTCCTACACTTGGTACGATTTGATCGTTTCAACTGTATCGCTGTTTGGTAAACTATTTTTTCCTGGTCATTCCGTTTGCTTCTAGAGTAAAAATGTTTGTTCATTATCCTCCACCTTCCACTTCTGCCATCTCTAACTCGACGCTTCTCATGCAACAAAGTGAGTGCGCAATTTCTGAAATTGCACGATTCATTGCTGAGGGAAAAAATAAGCTTATGTGCTCTACGTTAAACTTTCCTCAGTGTAATGACATCGTTTCTGAGAAATTAAGATCAACATCGAACTGAATACTCGATCAAAATGTGGTCTAACGAATGCATTGTACACCTTAAGAATGCTGTGTCTGCGTCCGGAGGACGAGATTGTACGGTATCATGCCTGACCTTTTAATTGCTTTTTTGTAAATCGCTTCTAATGTTGACTCCAACATCGGGACGAGATTCCATTATTTCATGACATGGAATATTCGTGCTTGGGGTCGGTATGATTTATGCTCGTAACTTTAAAATTGTCGACCTTTAATTTCATTTGCCACTTCTCTGACCAATGAATCATTTTGTTTAAAGCAACCTTTAGCTGTGAGTGATGGACGTTAACTGATGAATGTACCGTGGTGCTTCAACCAACGACGGCGTGCTTAAATGGGTCAGAAATTAATGGTAACCTACCAGAAAATAATTTATATTACATGGCCCTGTTCTATACCCACCACTAACCTGTTTTGGAGTTCTTGGGGCAATTTATCATTCTTCCGCTACCGTCTCTTTGGTTAGAAACCAGCGCTGATGAGGACCTCAGAACACTGTTCGGCTGAGGAAGCTGACACCCAATAAATGGCTATTCATGAACAATTCTCAATGCTATGTAACTTTTCCCATTTCGAAGTAGATTAGTACATCAATATCAATTTTCACTAAATTGTAAAGAAAATCAGCAAAGTAGCTATTGCGTTCCAATGCCAACATGTAACTTGTTTATTGGTATACTTCCTTCCTTTGGTTTTGTACAAAATATTTCCATCAATAATATTTGAGACATAAAGTGCTACTTGTTAGTTTTCTTTTGTC
Source organism: Gammarus roeselii (assembly GCA_016164225.1). Classification (NCBI taxonomy): domain Eukaryota; kingdom Metazoa; phylum Arthropoda; class Malacostraca; order Amphipoda; family Gammaridae; genus Gammarus; species Gammarus roeselii. Next base: position 7,243 of record SDVV010010072.1, read on the forward strand.
CTTATGATACCCAACCATTGCGGTAGGACATTTGTTCGTCCTGCTTTTTATCATCTAAATGATGACAGATGAAGGGATTGCACGTAATCAATTACTTGCATTCACATTAATCGAACTTCTTGAGGAATGAATGAAATATTGTAATCCTTACTTCCTGCCACAGTAACCCGTCCTGCAGCCAGATGTTGTTTACTTACCCTAAATAGATTTATGTACAAGCAATGATTAATTTGGACCATACTAAACCATTTCAAATAACTTACTCGAGCACCGCATCGTACGCAGTTGTACCGGCGGAAATTTCAGCGCTACCAATGATGCTGAAAACGGCTGAAATGACCGATATAGATATTTCGGCACACCGCTGCGTTGGAATGTGTGCTTCGAAAAGAACAACTTAGTAACCTATGAATTTATTATTTTTAACTCAAACCCATCGCAAGTGGATATGCATTAGCTGCAATTTGATTTGTTTTATTTTATTATACCCATTTCAAGTTTCCCGTTACCAGGTAAGAAGTAAAGTCAAACTGATTTTTTTTCCATGTACAAAAATGTAATGGCTGTCTCACTGCGTCAAAGTGAAAGTGATATGAGATAATCGGGGCAAGTACATCGACGTTCTGGAACGCAATAAGTTTTTCGCATTGTTTTGATCGCGTGGGTTTTAGTCCCTATCGGTATAATGTATCGCCCACCCGTTTATAACTTCATTTGCGGTTCGTCACCGGCGCACAACCGCGTTGCCGTTCAGTGCCAACAACGACACTGACTCGATTTTTGTTAACGAGGCCCTCAATTGGGATAGTGATGATGATGATGTTTAGATGTGGTAACTTAGGACCGCTGTCAAGAAATTAAAAAATGACAAGTTGTGAGAAAGGATGGTGTTGCTGCTGAAGTATTCAAGTATGGTCCTGTTCAACTTCTTCGTGTCATGTCTATTTTCTTCACTGGCTGCCTTAAGCTTAATTGCCTTTCCAAGTTAATAATGGATGTTGTCTTAAAACCTATCATAAAATCAAAGACCAAATGTGCGACCGATAAAGGTAACTAGAGACCAATATCAATTGCTACTGCTGCATCAAAGCTACTAAAAATAGTTATCCAGAACAGGCATGGCGACTGTCTGAGAACAACGCCCAATCAATTTGGGTTCAAACCTCAGCATGGAACTCAACTGGCTTTTTTCACATTAAAGCAGGAGATTAATTACTTTGTCATTGGAGGTTCACCTATGTACCTTTGTGTTTTGGATGCTAAGAAGCATTTGATCGTGTAAATCATTGGACACTTCAAAAAACTTATTGAATGAGGGACGCTAATTCACATTGTTAAGCTACTAAAGTATTGGCATCAGCAGCAGCATGTGTGATACGATAGGGGAGCTCAATGTCAACCCCGCTTCGAACAACTAATGGGATTAGGCAAGGAGGCCTACTCTCGCCTCTCCTTTTCAATGTGTATGTAGACAGCTTACATGATAGGCTATCTTTTAGCCGTGTTGGGTGTCACATTGACGGCTGCTGTGTTAACGCGATTAGCTATGCAGACGACATGGTTCTTCTGGCCCCACATGCCGATGCTCTTCAGACGATGCTAAATAAATGCCAGACTGAGGCTGCGAAACTAGGCAGTGAATACAAAACTAGCAAATCAGTGTGTATGCTAGTGAAACCACCCAACCAGAGGTTCCAGTACAGAACGGACGGAGTACTTAGCGGGACCCCGCTGGAGTATGTGAACAGTTTCCCTTACTTGGGGCATTTACTAACAATTAACCGGTGTGATATGAAGATATCTCTAGGCAACACCGGAAGGTAAATGCGGTTAGCGACCAGCATATAAGAAAATTGAACTTATGTACAACTGATGTTAAACTGCAATTTTTTACCGTTTTCCTATATACTGTAACTCATTGTGGTGTAAATTATCGAGGAGTACTACTTATACGAGAAAACTGCGATTGGCATAAAATGACATATTTAGGAGACTGGTGGGGTTCCCAAGAAGAATGAGTGCTAGCCTAGTATTTGCAGACTATGATGTTGATTGCCTTAAAGTTCGATCGAGCAAGAAAAAGTGCATACAGACCCCAGGAATGATTTAATACTCGAATAATCCCTTCCTGTATGCAACAGCGAACTATCCCCACTTGAAGAAAGATGTAACAGAATACTGCTAGTGCAGGAAGATCCCGAAATTAATATGAATCATGTTTGACTCCTAACTGCATATCAAGGCTGTGGGCCCATTACTTGCGGGCGGCTGTCATGCTGAGATGCGACCCCGAGTGTGTTCACTGATGGGTGGCTCTTTACTAAACCTCTCCAACATTGTTGTTTGTATTCATACTCATGCGGGAAAACATAAAAGTTTTTTCAAGCACGCTTTTCGAAACCGAATCTATGAATTGTTGTCGTGTATCTCAATCTTGATCTGTCCTCACGTGTGCTATTTTCAAACGATATTTTTGATGAATTTATACGATATTTTTTCAATTCGTTTTTTGTTGTAACCATCATTGTACCATCGAGTGCCTAATTAAAGATAACTTTATCATTAATATTATTATAAATCACGCACTCTAAGGCTCGTCCACGTCATACTTTTCATCCAGTCGATATCATGGCTGTTTATCAGATGATTACTATTGAATAAATAAGCGAGAATAGGAAAAATGGGATCACAATTTGCAGTGTTGATATATGGTCCAACCTCGTCACATCCTGCCCTTAATATGAAGGAGCCGTGGTTTTTAGTATTTCGGGTACAAAAGGCCAAAATATACTCTTGCTTTATAATGCGATGCAAGTAACCAAAAATAAATGAGTGTCTTAGCAACAGGTAAGCCTTCCTTAATGGTTAATCTATATTTGTTTTAATTCGTGTTTAATTCGGGCAACACTGAACAAAAGAATGACCCATTGGGTATGAGACGGCCCGCGGTACTGGCAAAGCCCCATGTATAACATTCGCCAAAATGGGATACAGTAATAGGGACAGATCCCATATAATAATTTATTTATACTAATTTTTCCTGAATCTGATAGCGGAAAATTTTCATGTTCGTCTTAATTCCACTCATGTGCAATCTGTAACATTATGTATAACCATACACAATAGTCGGGCAGCATCATAAAATTCTAAACGCATCCATTCATGCAACAACGACTAGAAAGGGTTCAGTATTTACGTCCAAATAATTTTTTTAGTTATCAAAACACAGTCTCGCCCTAAACGAAAATTCGTTGGTTAAAGTCCCATCGATGAGCTCAATTTCTGCATGTGGCGGTACCTTTCCTAGCCAAATTGTAGTCCAATTTGCCATTCTATTTTCGTCTACAGATTGCACTGGAACTGCTCTTATTTTTCGCAAAATATTTGGTTTCATTCCGAATGGACCAAGGTAAATGATGTTCTTCAACCGAGTAATGGAAAACATTTAGAGGCAAACATGTAGTTGACAGGTACATGTGGAGATCATTGTTCCAGTGATCCCATCTCTGAGTAGAGGGTAAAAATTACCTGCGTGCATCACCAAACTAATGATAGGCCCTGGCATTACTGCCCTGATGGCAGGGCCTTAACAACAGCTAAAACACACACTGTACATGACACTAGGTACACATTCCCACTTAGGAAGATGACCATCATTATGGGTGACGGGAGGGCCAAATGACACACCGAGATGGAGGAGGGGATCTTGCAACGATTACCACGACTTCGTGGACTCCACCGGGCTGCGGTTGAATGACATCCAGATTAACCCTTGGTATGGACCGGTGTTTGGATGCTCTCCTCCTCAATAGAGTTAACAGCCCAATTCAGAGCAAATATTTGGCGTCAACATTGGGACGAAGCGGTTCATAGCAAGTAATGGGTCAGCGTGGCATCTTCTTGTCAGCGTCGAAATGGATCCACGGTTTTCAGGAGATGTCACCTGTTGGGTTTCAAGAAAACAAAGGAAGATGACGACAAGACTTAGAACAAGTTTGTTAACAGTATACTACACGGCAAGACATCGCAGCGACTTATGCAACAAAGTTCATCGTGTAACTCCATGAGACGATTCCACAAGACGACTGCACGCTACTGTGCATGGCAACTTCCCCGAGATGGATCACGGGCTGTCGCGTGACGACGGATAATAACGCAACCAATTGCTTACGTCAAAGGGGCGTCTGGATACAAAAATATAGGAAAAAATAGCACCAGGCCGGAAGCTCACCGCAACCAGCGCTAGGGGTCTGTTCGGGGCCAATTGAGTAGCGTTAGCTTGTGCCGGACCTGTGTTGTCCGGGTTGTTTGCGTAGAGTTAAAGTGTCAATCCATTTGCCGAGGATCGTCTGAGAGTGCCGGAGCTGCCTTCAATGATGATCATAGGGTAATGTCATATTATTTTCCCCTGCTTGTGCTCACTGATAATAGGGAACAGATTGAAAGCCCGTTTACGGATGGCTCTTCCTGCTATTTGGTGGCGTTATCTCGCGGCTCGAAGCGCCTAGCCTGTGGTAATGTCTCCTCGCTTTCTTGCTCATTTATTGTTGCATCCCATGCGGTTAAGTGTACGAACACAACAGATTTATGTGAAGAATTGACTCCGATTTTGGTTTACCATGTGCTGAATTAAAACATAGAAGTATTCTATCCGCAATTGTAGTTATATGGAATAAAAAGACCTAACTACCAGAATGTAATTGACGTGCTTTTGACTATTTTCTTCATGTGTATGACACGAGAACTTTCAGGAACGAAGATTGTTTATTAGGTAACGTAATGTAGATAAAAATTCAACAGGTATGCCGGTGGCAGTGATAGGCTTGATCAGTATACAGTAGCAGGATGAACATACAGGTATCTTATTGGAGCCATTAATATTCCGAACCAGCTAGTGATTGGGAATACTGTATTCCTCTGCAAGTATTGCTAGTGACTTCATTATAAGTAACTTCTACGCTGTTCGGCGTTACTTGCTGCTCTTTGTGTCCTTGTTTTATAAGTGTTTTTGTATTTGTGTTCGTCGACAACGCGTTTTATCCCTAGCATGATTTGGGGCAGGGATTTGCAGCCGATTAGGTCAATGGTATAGTTAAATCTCACTGTGCCTGTCACTCTTCGTCTTGCTGTAGCTGGTCTGTTTGCTCTGAAGTGTGCCGTGTCGTGTGCCGTGCCGTCGTGTGCAGTACCGTGCGCCGTCATTAATGCGTTAGAGGGACTTTTACAAAATAATTACTTACCGCTTGGTATATCTTCCACCAGGGCAATATTCCAGGGCTTCATATCGCACCAAACTCAGGATGACCATAAAGATGTGTTAGACAAGGTATTCACTGCCTTACCACGCACGGGGTAGAATCAATTATGAAAAGTTTGTATATGTACAAATAGTGTAGAATACCTAACCCCTGAAAGTTCAGACAATTTTAGAAGCACCTTGTTAATCAAATGATGAAGAAGTGCAGAGTTTTGTGGGATTGTGTGCCTATACAACACACCGAGTTTTGTGGGATTGTGTGCCTATACAACACACCGAGTTTTGTGGGATTGTGTGCCTATACAACACACCGAGTTTTAGCTGTGCATTCGCACCATTGCACGAACTGCTGAAAAAAATGCATCGTTTGTCTGGGATAAAAGTCATCAATCATATTCCGAGACCGTTCACGTTTTTTTCAGATGTTACTTACTAAAAATTGTTTGATCCAAATCTCGAAACAGCTATTGAGACTGACGCCAGCAACTACGGTAAAGCTGCAGTATTACTGCAAAAATACAACGAGGCTTTCACGGCTGTTCAATTTTCCTGTAGGACATAAGTCAATGCCCAAAATAATTACACTACAATAGATAAAGAAGCGTTGGTAGTACTGTTCATGAACCATCGTAAAAGCTCTTGGGGCGGGAAAATGCAAGGCCAGTCAATTGCAGTGCTAGACTGCATAAATTGAACTTTTGACTGAGTCAGTATAATACAACAATCATTCATATTCCCTACGAGTCTAATTACATAAGTGATTGTCGTTGACGACGCAGTAGCATAATCAAAAGACAACTCAGAACCCACTGAGCTCGTATTGCTGTTGAGAGATTTGGAGACATAATCGTGGAAACTCAAAAGGATCCAAAGTTATCCCAATTTAGGCATTGCATTATGCGCGGGTTCCCCATACTGGTAGAGGAAGTCATAAAACCGTTCCAGAAGGCTGAGGATAACCGGTCCCTGCACAATAATTGCATTAAATACGGGAATAGGGTGGAAATCCCACAACGCTACTTACGAAAGACCTTAGGCTACATACCAATCATCTCGGTAAATCAGCAATAAAAGGGATCGAGAACTTCATCCGAGTAAGTAGCAAATTCGTGGCAAATACCAAAATCACTACGGAGCTGCTAAGATTTTGAATTTGATTGTCATAGATAGTAGCAGTATAGTTACATTCAAATGCAAACTAAAATTGCACTTGTTTGAACTTGAACTTGCACGTGTAGAATTTTTTGAATTGTAATTTATTTCCGCTTTACAATTTACCGCGTCAATTATTTGTGGTTCGTCTGTTTCATTTAGATATATATATTTTTTTTCCTGTTTCATATACTTAAATTTCAAATCTTCTTATTCATGTAGAAACCCGTTCAATTATTATACCAATCTATATGTACTCATTGAAATATTTTTGCCCTGTGCATATGTAACATGTCATGCTAACCATGCACTGTAAAAGTCAACAGGCATGCCGGACATTCTCTCTCACATTTGTTTATTAAAAGACAGTTCAGTCACTCCATTGTCATGACTAAGTAAATGTCTGTCACCCTACTTACGATGCTTGTTTTTCTTGAAATCAATGGTTGAATGTATCGTTTTTCTCTGTCTCGATGTATTGAAAAAGGGAGAAAGATAATGTTCTCCATCAATGTCAATCGGTTGGTGGGATGTATACTTAAACTTACTCCCCGACCCGAGTTGTAAGTTAAAATTGAGTTTATTGAAAAAACAAATATTGTCCTCAGCTCAGCTCACGCTGTTGACGACTTGTCATTTCCTCCATATGTTATTATACTTACAAAAAAATAATCCTAAAAATTCTAAGCAAACATCAGCGAACGAATGGCCGAGGCTAGTAAACAAATGTTCAGGACTGCATATCGACCATTGATTTCTACTTTCAAAGCAAAATAACGTCGGTTGTTGTTTGCACACTGACACGTTATTCTGAGGCTGAGGTAGTGAAAGAGTGTATGTTCTGAAGCACCAACTGAGGGGCTTTACCATCCACCATAGCATCAGACAAGAGTAGTTCATGAGGTAGTGAAAGAGTGTATGTTCTGAAGCACCAACTGAGGTGCTTTACCATCCACCATTGCATCAGACAAGAGTAGTTCATGAGGTGGTGAAAGAGTGTATGTTCTGAAGCACCAACTGAGGGGCTTTACCATCCACCATAGCATCAGACAAGAGTAGTTCATGAGGTGGTGAAAGAGTGTATGTTCTGAAGCACCAACTGAGGGGCTTTACCATCCACCATAGCATCAGACAAGAGTAGTTCATGAGGTGGTGAAAGAGTGTATGTTCTGAAGCACCAACTGAGGGGCTTTACCATCCACCATAGCATCAGACAAGAGTAGTTCATTTACATCAGAAAAATTTCCAAACTATTTGACACAAAAGGCTATTCAGCATGTGAGACCAGCACCTTATAAACCGAGCTAAAATAAATAGTCAAGCTGAACGCAGCGTAGGCACATTAAAAAATGGCACGAAGGAAGCCATTGGCACTATAATAGAAAGGTTACGTCATGCAACTGAACAATATCGAATTAGTCGTAGATATGCACAGGTTGATGACTTTAAAAACGATAAATATTACTCTGTTCCAACTAGGTGATAATGCACGCGTGTTAAACTTAGGACAAGGCCATAAATCGCTAGATGGAATTGTACACGAAAAACGTAATATTAACATGGATACAATTTAAATAAGTGTGAACGAGACACGTTGAACAGCTGCTATCAAGAAACACACAACCTCGTGACGACGAAAATAAAGGAAACAGTTTTCTTGAAGAATGCTTGAAAAAAGTACTGAAAAGATCTGAGAAGCGTGACTAAATGACTAAATGCAAAAAGGTAATACAGTGGCAACGCATTTGTGAGTGATTGGAATGATTGCGGTGAGGAATCGAGACCGAGAGTGCCTGAGACACCCGCAATTCAAACTGACCCCATGCAGGAAATACCAAATAAAAACCAGCCAAGACGCTCTGGCAGAGAGCGTCGTCCAGTTGGTCGATAAATAGCTGGAGAAAAATCATACGTAGCTGGGTAAATATATATGATGTAACTGTCCACGGTAAAGACCAATATTCGTTCCAATAAAAGACGTTGTATGGTACAATCCTCTTCAGAGGGGAGGCTCATTTCCCTATGTCAGTTTATGTCTACATGTGTAACGAAGTAGGAGGCTCGCTCAGTAATTAGTCATAAATAAATTAAGCATGGTCATGTTATGTCACACACAAGTGGATTGATAGATCCATTGCGATGAAGGTTACTCCATACACCCTACATTACTGGGCCGTCAAGCAACCCAGGCCAGTTGAAAACACCCATTTCCATTTGTCCTGAATTTGTATCGCAATAGATAAAAAGTAAGGTGAAACCCGTGAACTCTGATGCTGTAAACCACTCAGGCGGCTTCAACATCGACCTAGGCGGAAGTGAAGTAGGGTTGAATGTACACAAGTGTATGTGTGATATGGTTTGTTAGGAGCGTGAGGGACGTCCAGTTAGTGTATGCTAGACCTCGACCCCGATTGGTCAAGAGGTTGTGCTCGCTTCCATTACATCCAATGACAAACCCAACTTGTTCTCATAACTCGATAGGCTTGCGTAAATATATTACTTAGATTAACTGGTGTATCATTGAAAAATCCTCTGGCCACAATATCGTATTGTGTAACACCTGTGCATGCCGTGAGTCGTGCATTGTGCTGTGCATTGTGCTGTGCCGTGTGTCATGCCGTGTGCCGTGCCCTGCGCCGTACCGTGTGCCATGCCGTGTGCCGTGCCGTGTGCCGTGCCGTGTGCCGTGCCGTGTGCCGTGCCGTGTGCCGTGCCGTGTGCCGTGCCGTGTGCCATGCCGTGTGCCGTACCATGTGCCATGCCGTG
>SDVV010010073.1:0-16414 GCA_016164225.1 Gammarus roeselii
ATATATTGGATATACTGTTTATATAAATAGTGTGTCAGGTATATTTTATACCTCGATTTGCAGCCTTAGTGTGCGATCGGCCCTGTTGGGTCCTAGCCTGATATTGAATCTAGGCAACGTTTTGTGTTTTCCATCTTTTTATTTCATATGCATATAATATATATAGGAATAGTATGGTTTATTTGTTTGAGTGCTGGCGGATTCATGTATATATTTCTTAGGATGCAGTAACTTTGTTACGAGATTCTGTCTGCTCCATAACGCATTATCCAGTTTTGAACCAGATATATCGGTGTTCCATTGACGTGGTGTTCCAATAGCGAGAATAGCTGAACGATAGGGATTTATTGTAAGATATTATATCATGTTATGTATACTCAGTAACTAATGATCGGTTGATATAAGTTGAATTTTTAGTGTTTTTCTGGAATTTTGAATAGTTATCTCATTCAGTTATAGGGATTGTTGGGATATTTCGAATTTGCATCGTCCATGTAGCACACCATTTCAGGCATAATTGGTCAGTTATTGCATCATTCTTCTTATTTTATTATAACCTAACCGTTTAGGTATATTTTCTTTCAGTTTTGTATGTTCTCTGTACAGTTTCAATCTTCGATGCAAGGTATTGGGTATTATATAAAATTTTAGGATTATTAGGATATATTACGTTTGTATCTGCAATGTAGAACATCATTTCAGGTATAATTTAGTTACATGTTGTATATTTTTAGTGTTTTACATATCTTTTTACATCCTGGTACATTGTTTGACCCATTCTGAGATAACTGTTTTTTTTCAACACTGGTAAATATTTGTTCGATCCGACTCATATCAGCTTCGGAAATTTCTTCTTCCAACACTCATAAACAAATTTTTGAGATGTGAATATTCATTTTGTTTATTCTGTGAAGAAACGTGCGTCTCCGCTTGATCTCAACGCAACACTGACTTCATTCTTGGTATGCAGCTAGCCATTATGAGTTGATAACATGTTTTTTTTTCAAACATTAGGCCTAACATTGCTCACCTAGGTCATACATGGACTTTTCCAACTACCCAAAAATCATCCCCTGTACGATGAATCAAAGTAAGGACAGCTGGGACTACTGAAAAGTGAAACAGCCAACGACTAGCAGAGGGAAATCATTTGCCTGTAACCAAGCCTGTAACTCGAGTCCAACGCTACAAAATCAGCTGCTAAGGGTGTCAATTACCTGACAAGCCAAAATCAGATTTGAACAATACTGAACTTCCATAACCAGAAAAAAATACACACACTTTGAGATTATACACAACATTCGCGCACAAACGCACTTGCTAGGGTTCAATGACAAAATTCCACAAAGATACAGTACGGATTTACAACTCTTAAACATACATTCCTATGATTATAGTGGAAAAAATCATGCAACAACAATAATATAGCTACGTAATTCTCAATTTTCTCTTATTAACATTGGAAATTGTAATACACTAGGGTATCCATCATAATAAATCGGTCTACTCATACAAATGAACGTAAACGCAACGAGCTTTTGCCTAGGGGACTCTCTAACTCCTCCTAAACATTGAAGTATGGTACTACACTAATTATACAATGAACTAACAACAAGACCAAGTTAGTAACAAACCGAATCTTCTATATCTATAATATTCACGTCAAACAATGTACCAGGATGTAAAAAAATATGTAAAACACTAAAAATATACGGCATGTAACTAAATTATACCTGAAATAATGTTCTACATTGCAGATACAAACTTGAAATATCCTGATATTCCATTAATTGTATAAAATACGCAATACCTTGCATCGAAGATTGAAACTATACAGAGAACATACAAAAGTGAATGAAAATATACTGAAACTGTCAAGTTATAATCGAATAAGAAGAATGATGCAATAATCGACCAATAATGCCAGAAATAAAATATCATAAAAACTCCTTTATCTGTATGAAATGAATATTTAAAAAAATCAACATATATCAACCGATCATTACTTAGTAAACATAACACGATATAATAACTTACAATAAATCCATTGTTATAACACTCAATTTATACGCTTATTTAGTGTGAGTTTCTCACAATGCGACCGACTGGATTAGGACTAGGTTCCTCCCGTTTTTTGCTTCCTTCAGCAAAAAGATGTGTGCCCTCGGATTTGGTCACTCGTGTATGTCGTCGAAGGCCCGTTGTGTAATGGGAGGTCATTTGTGCCTGTCGGTAGAAAGGAGATTCAGCTGTTCTGATGATCGATATAGAGGCAGCAGCAGCTGGCTATGTATTTGGTCTCTATCGACTTCTTAGCCCTGTATGTATTACCAAAATGAAGGTGGAGTCTAGGATTTTATGGTGTGCCAATAAGAGGTATGGAACCGTGGGATACGCCCCCCAGAGGTGGATGAACGGTGGGGCTGCTCCCTGATTGGAGGATTCCCTTCTCACGCAGTAGCGCAAGGCGCCTCCCTTTTTGTAAGATTGTGAGTCATGGAGCAGTTGGGGAAGCAGGGCACCTCTTGGTAGACCGCCAGTGTAGAGTTTGGCACTGTAGGGTAAACTTCTCATTCACAACGCCCCGTCTCTTTCGTCTATTTTAATCGCTTACAATTATTAACCTCTGCGTTCGTGCAATTGTTAACTTATTCAGATATCATAACAACTACACAATATCAATCATGCACCTTGACTTTTAGCTGCTCTTATTATAGTATCACAATCCTTATTCTGGATTTGTGAAGTTCCCTGATCACTTGTTATTGTTACCTTATTTAAAGTATCTTAAAAACGGCTCGTTTTTTTTACAACCTTGCTCCATCTTTAACGTATTTATAGCAACCTTTATACGAAGTTCTTAACACCATATCGTTCAGCTACTCTCGCTATTGGAACACCCCGTCAATGAAACACCGATATATCTGGTTCAAAACTGGATAATGCGTTATGGAGTAGACAGAATCTCGTAACGAAGCTACTGCATCTTAAGAAATATATACATCAACCCGCCAACTGCCAAACTAATAAGCAATACTATTCCCATAGATATTATATACACATGAAATAAATAGATGGAAAAGATAAAACGTTGCCTAAATTCAATAACAGGCTGGTACCAAACCGGGCCGATCGCACACCAGGGCTGCAAATCGAGTTATAAAATATACTTACCACACTATTCATATAAACATTATATACAAAATATATAACTACAAACGAAGAAAACACGCAAAATATCCCAATCCAACCGCTATGAACCTATCACCCACCTTCCGAATGAGTCAATTTTACTCCTGGGTGATGATACTGATGTAGACATGGATTTATCATGGAAGTGCCATTTCACACACTTTTCCCAAGCGAAAAGTGTGCCAACAGAGAAAACGGAAGAAGGAGTTACTGAAAGAGTAACTGAAACAGAGCGCAAGGGTACTGATATACAATCGCAGAAAATAACATCAAACTAATTGAATCTATGCCACGTGTAAATTTATTAACAGCAAACGACGTTTGAACGATACAAAGGTTGAAAAATTCATCATGAACGTGTCCGGAAATAAACATTCGTGCAAGCAGATCATGTGTGGTGTTTTAACCTTTAATACTGCATGTAAATTACTATGTAACTGTTAGAATTATTATAAATAAATATATTTTATATGTATTATCAATACCCCTAATCATTCAGAGGGCTAGCATTGAAAATGCAGGTATGCAACATGACATGCAATGAAATTGCAATACAGTATTCCTAGCATTGAAATGCGATAAGAATACCAGAGGTAACCTATATGTAAATATATATGTAAACATTCTATTTATATAACCTATCAACATATATAACCTATACCTTATGAATAATCTGAAAGCTGTCCGTCCGTCCGTCCGTCCGTCCGTCCGTCCGTCCGTCCGTCCGAATGAGTCACTCGTTAGCCGCCTGCCTGACTCCGGCCGTCTGCGAAAATATGGGGTGCAAACTCCCTAGACTAAAAAGTAACTATTTATCCTTATCTTATTCATTCATTTGCGTTTGGGCTAAATAGTATCTATTGTCTGTTCCATGGACGGTGACTATTTAGAAATGTCTAAACTATTGAAAAACAGGCAGGACAAATCAAACCACGATCGACCAGACTAATTGTCATCTATTCCTTTCCCCCCGTTTTATAAAACATGCGGCACTCAAAAACAAGTAAAGCTATTTGCTTCGCTTTGCACTTCCGCTCTACTTCCCATCCGTTCACTCGTTGCTGGCTAAAAAGCTGCTCCGAAACACAGTTCTTTCGTCGGTGGTCTCCGAAAACATTACCTCAGGTTTTCAACACCGATGGGTCCATTTTTCCGTGAAATTTTGTAGCGTTCCATGAGCATTTTTTAGTTGCAACAGCCTGCATGCATGGCCGGGCGAGATGGGCCTCCGTTCGGAGAAGCCTTCGTTTTGCATCACTGGAGTTGAACACTTCTCGAGGTCAGGTTCTCATGGAGGGTCGAGCTTGTTGGACATGCAGTACGAGCTGGAAACTCATGCACCTGTACGCCCTCCCACAACGCAGAGGATAAAATGCTTCAGGATAACTACCTGCGCGTAGAGGCCGTTAGAGAAAGTTAACCTACGTAACCTATGATTGCTATGTAAGCTGTAGATAACATTAATTTGATACTTTTTTTTTGCATCTAACAATTTAAAAAGAGCGATGGAAATCTTTGTTTCACATTATATTGTTAAATATAATTGATGACCAAGTAAATTCAATTCTAGATCAACATGGATAGCGAATAAGAATAAACGAGTTACGTCTTCCTCTATTCGAATCCACCCAAAAGTGGAATCTTATTTTTCGCATTCGGAACGCGCTTAGTTGCATGTAAAATTCTGTTTGTGAAAAATCTTTTTTCATCTTAAAGATGGCAAAAGATGTACATTTTCTCTTACGGTTAATATACCTAAACGTGTTTTTATATAAGTGTTGAATTCCAAGTACAATTTAACTTTAATGGACAGATATGCAAGAAAGTTATATCATATTCCTATTCAACTGATTTGCCTGAAACGTTATGTGTGCATTTCCAGCGTTAACGTTATATTTTGTGTAATGCATGATCAAAAATTTCTGCCTAGAAAGATTTGAAAGGATCTTGAAACAAGTGCACTCGATAACGAATTATTGTGATGTGTGTGAGAACTGTGATGTGTGAGTGAACTTTGCATACAACATTTTCCTATTGCTTTATGTGGAACACATATTGCGCGCTTGTCTTCATCAGTCCTTGCACTAGGAGTAGGGCTGCATTCTTGCCACGACGACCTAGCAGCAGCCTTCAGTGAGACGAACCCTATTTCCCTTCAAATCCCCTTTCTCGCCTGATTATTTTCAATACATTTTTCACCTTAGCGTTGGTAAAAAGCTGCAATACGATTCTGACTCAAGGCTGTTTGAGTATCAACGCTCACTGGCGCGTGGTGTAGATTTTAGACCTGATGAATCCCCAGCTTCAGATTGCTGTAGCTGCTGACATTTCGGGCCCAGAGTTTCAGGGGCGTTGACTGCTTGACAAGGTTTGCGTTACAATCTCAACTCGAAGCTTTCGCCAATTTTAACCAATATTTATTTTATATTGCATTTGCAGATAATTTTCACTGTTCACTTTCTCGCCAATTGAAAAGGTCCGATAAGTCCTCCCACCGAGACAAATATCCACCCACACTCATAGTCCTCTCGAAGTACAGGTCAGATTATTGGATCAAGTGGGCAATCTTCATCGCCCAATATCAGCTGTAGCGACGACTTGCTGCTACCTGCTTGATGGAAGTGAACCTTGTCTTGAAAGCCTTATTGGCCATTTTCGATGACGAAACGGCTCAGGGGCAGCAATTCTTCTACAAATTCAGATTGCAGTGTTGCTTCGTGGGTAGAGTGACAATTGTAATTTACATTAGCTGTTTGACGCTGTAATGCATGTGGATCTTCGGTGAAAGGATTCACTATGCAATTTTGTTTGGATTTTTGCCTCTATGGGATTTCATGCGCTTCCTTGATGTCATGGGCATCTTCTTTATTTATAACTGAAATATTCCATCTTCAATTATACTTCTTGGAACGTATTGCCCAGATTTCGGCCAAATTTGAACCGTAGCCTTCGTATAACAACAACACAACGGATACATTTCACAAAAGCGGCTGTTAGTCGTTTCTTTATTGTTGCCGAAACCTATTTTGAGACTAATTTTTTTTGAAAAATGGGAAGATAACTTTTTATCTAAAATGGTTAATGGCATTCATTTATACCCTGCAGTTTGGTTTGAACTAGTTTTATGCCAAGTTATTCTATTAGATTAAAATCAACTGAGTTTAAATGGCCATCCTGTTTTTTTTTCTTCAAAAGCTAGCAATCAATTCCAAAGGAACGTTGATGCCAAGCAATCTTGGCTTGACGAGGACCCCTCAGGAAGTGTCCGTGCCGAACTATCCTAGTGAGGGAATTTCTAATTATATCCGTCTTCCTCGTTCACTGACATGTATAGGTCATGAGCTCTATCTTCTACGTCACGCATCGAGATACTTGAATATAAACGTTTTGAGTTATCTAGGGTTGACGCGTTGCTTGTTATGTTCTCACTTCAACAGGTCCTCAAATGAAGGGCCATGAATTATGAGCCCGTTCGTGTACTCAAGTTGAACAACGGACGGACCACACTATGTACTTGTTTATATTTGTCGTGCGCTTGACACGCAGCAACTTTGAGCCTCATAATTCATGCACGACAATTGAATATTTTCTGCTGGAAAGACGAAATATATCAGTGCAAACCGTGTATGCTTTCACTGATTCCATTATGTGGTTCAACTTTCCGTGGAGTTTCTACACACCTTCTGAACCTGACTGGTTCACGTTCTTTATGCCTGGATTGTACATTGATTGCACTAGTCTCGTCGTGTACGATACTATAGATTGTACGATACTGTGGTAGGTAAGACGTGTTCGGTTTCACCACGTTGTAACATGCGAATATTTGTACCGTACGTCATTCCCATTTAGGACGTCTAATTATTAACGGGAAATATAATGTTTAAATATACTCTGCTAACCATTATGTAACAAGTCATGTTTCTCCCTCACAGAACGGCACTTATACGGGTAGCAACCACAACCATTCCCTGGATGCCAGCAATGGAGGCACGCTACAGCACCTTAGCAATGGTGGCACCAACCCCAGTGGTAGTTTCACTACTGCGCACAGGCGCCGTAGCACCGGAGGGGGATCAAGTGGGGGCTCATGGTTCAAGGGGGGCTTGGCCCCCCCTCCAGGGACCTGCACCATCCAGGGCTGGCTCTACAAACAGGGCTCTGACGTCCTTAACCTCTGGAAGAAGCGATGGTTCGTGCTGGCCGATTTTTGTCTCTACTACTACAAGGGTGAGTACCGTATGCCTGTGGCGATGGCTTTCCAGCTAAAAAGAGTACTTATAATCAGAAACGGTAATAACAATTTTATGAGACCATCTATTTTTAGTCGCATTTCATAGTGTGATCCCGTTCAACAGATTGGTTTGCATTGCTGTTTTTCTTTTCTATCGTAATTTTTGTTCTTCCAAGTCAAGAGACAAGGTGCGCAATGCTATGCTGGAAACGGCATTCAACAATATTTTCTGTGAGTAAACATGTACAATCTTTGGGACAATTTCTTCACGCTTTTGGTTCAGGGCACACCAAGTTGCCGTGTTAAATTACATACAGAGGTGTGTTACCTGTTAACTAACTCGTAAACAGCATTTAGCTGTTCACGAGTCCAACACCAATATGATACCATACGTGTCTCGCACACCATGCACTTGCCTACGTTTTTCGAACAGCATTTATTTCTTCATGTATCTCGCGCACTAGAAAGCCTTGTCGCTCTAACATAACCTATTTATGTATCTTCCACACGATGCATGTATCTCCCACACGATGCATGTATCTCCCACACGATGCATGTATCTCCCACACGATGCATGCATCTCCCTCACGATGCATGCATCTCCCACACGATGCATGTATCTCCCACACGATGCATGTATCTCCCACACGATGCATGTATCTCCCACACGATGCATGTATCTCCCACACGATGCATGCATCTCCCACACGATGCATGTATCTCCCACACGATGCATGTATCTCCCACACGATGCATGTATCTCCCACACGATGCATGTATCTCCCACACGATGCATGTACCTCCCACATGATGCAGTTGCCTACGTGTCTCACTCACGGGCCATACAGATTGTGGCAACCATCTGTCCTGTGTCTTATTACATGTATAATAATTTTATTTTGTTTTGTGGGAAATAGTTAATTTATTGATGGAAACGTATGAACATAAAATGTTCTTAGTTCTTTTGTTGTCATGTTAACACTCGTCTCTGCAAATGCCTTGGATCTGCCAGCATCACCTTTCCACGCTCTCAGTTTTTGAACGTTTTCATTTGTTCTGTCGATGTAACCCAAGCAATAACTATCTTCGTACCTGGAGATGGGCGGGACCATCCACACACCTTACCCATACACAAGAGGTTCGGCTCTCAAAGCACATTGACTTTTCCGACCCAAAGGCTACGAACCTTTATATAATCCTACATATGCTCAAATTAGCGGTGGGTAGCTTCGACCAACGTTCTGGTAAAGTTCGATCAACGACCTATATTTTTTTATTTCGGTAGCGCAGCACTAGTCCACAAATCTCCAGTTCGGCATGCTCTCACTTGACTACCCCCGGGAGGACCCAGCTTACCGGCACGGTACTCGAGGTAGTAAAAGCAAGAGGCATGCAGGAATGCCGGACACGCCCCTTCTGTGCTTAGTGCGGCCGGGGATCACGACCCCGGGGAGCAAGGGCAGCCTCGGGACATTAAAAATAGTAGTGGACTGAGAACCATGATATTTAGTACCATAGTTTGTGCACATACACCTATTCATACCTAAGGGCGAGAAGTTAGGGAGCTGTGTGGATCCTGTCCCCTTCTAAACCTTGTCCTTTCCGCTCTAATTATGTCATTTTTCTTTTCCCCACCATTGCTCTCTTGATACTTTCTGCTCTCGAGCAATCATTCCCTGCTGTTCTTTCCACTGTTTTCCAATTCTTTTTTTTTCACGATTTTTTTTCTAATATTTTCAAGTTTCCTACCTTTTCCAATTTTCTATCATATACTTACATGCACCCTCTTTGCTGTTATCTGTTTCCACATGCCCTGCACTCTTCTCTCAACTGCTCTTTAATCATGTCTTCTTTTTCCCCATCACTGTTCTCACCTCGCCCCTCTCTGTCTATCTATACTATATGCTTCCTTCCTTCCTATCTGTCTTCCAGGTCACACCCAGTTCTCTCTAGTTCCCCCATGTTTGGTTCTCCAGCCCGGAATGTCAACTCCCCCTCCACCCATCTCTCTTTCCGTCCTCTGCTCATAAAGGTCAAGACCACTTATTTATCAACTCCCTTGCTTCAAGTTGAGGATCTGCTTGGTAGACCACATTCATTTGAAACCTGTTAACATTGGATGCCTGCTGACTTGGTTGACGTCCATGGTTGTGTTGTCATGATGACAACGGTGCGAGCTCCTTTCGTAAAACTGTGTGCTTGTTATTGTTATTGTGATACTGGATTGGATTGTAACCATCAACTAGTATTGATGGGCCCTTGCTTGGGAGGCAGTGCCGATAAATCGATGAAAACAATACTTCGCCATCTCTACGTGAGCGGTGATGTATATTGGCATTGAAAAGATTGATTCAGCTTTAGCCTGTAGGCAAGTAATATATGAGCGCTGCTTTGAGCAAGAAATAAAATAAGACAAGGGAGTTACACTCTCGAACATTACCTGGAAAATTATTCCACATTTTGCATGCCCTAATGATGGATACAATGTAGATTTTTTGCTTTGCGTTTCTTAGGATTACACAAGTTGGGGTCATGCATGTTGTATTGTTTTGTAAATCCGCTTGTAAGTTGTGGCTAAAACCCAAGTTGAACCCTATACACATGAATATGGTAATTTGGTGACGATGCACGTCGTTCAGTTTCTCCATAAATGTTCTCAAAGTATCCTGTTGTGTGCTCCATTAAATGGCAGATGATGGATGCTTCAAATTATTGCTGTTCTGAATGACAATTTTTTTTCATAATATTTGTTTAGTAAGTCGCAAACGAAGCGTCAATGAAGAAATATGTTCCGCATGATGTTCAAAATGGAAATGTCTGGCTTTCATAAGTTTTCCAATATTTTCTATGATCAACTTCTCTAATCCTGTCTGTACGAATGCTGATTAGAGATAAGGTTAGGCTGCGTCGGTATAAAAGTTGTATACAATTGTTAGTGATCCATTTAGGGATTTTTTTCCCTGAAATCATATTGTCATTAGTTCGCACTTGATCGTTGAAGGAAGCATTTCGGAATTTAAAATCGGTAGGGTAGTGGACACGAGGCTGTCGTTACCTAATATGATTAATTAGAGTTTTGAAGCAGTAGCTAAGGTATTTATGAATCTATATGAGAAATGTCAAGAATCAAGTAACGACCCTTGAAGAAAACCGTGAGTTATCGTGAGAAATACTGAAGGAACACTACTGATCTTTGGATGTTTTCGATTTGATAATTACAATAAAAAACAACAATGAGCTATTTCCCAGTCATATCATTGTTACTTTGAAGTACCTGATGATTGACTCGATGAAATGCTTTAAGAGTGTCCAAAAACACAGAACATACAATATGACCTGCACATGTAAAATTGTACATATGCTGCAACGATCATGAATTGCTTGCGTTGTTGACATATGGGATCGAAATTTGAATTGACTATGGGAAATAATTTTGTATGTTTCTATGTGTACTTTAACCTGATTGAACAATTTTCTCGGATTTTTTATTCGTGATTGTTCAAATTGATTTTTGTCTAGTATTGTCGATGTCAGATGGGACCCTCGATTCATGAACAGGTATAACTTTTACGATTTTCATCTAATAAGGAAATATGCCGCGGAGCAAAGAATTGTGATTATTGCGATAATAATTTCAGGAAATGCCAGGGTAATTTCATGCCTGTGTTCCCCTGAACGAGATGCCGAGCAGAGTTGCTGGTCTAAGATACGAGTCCTCGCAGAGTTGCTGGTCTAAGATACGAGTCCTCGCAAAGTTGCAGGTACACCAAAGTTTGAGAATGTTAATAATTAAACGGCACTTATTTTATGTTCCATATATTTTTTCAGAAGAATTATAATAATATTTTTTCTCATCATTTGCGAAGTTACACAATTTCAGAATTGCCTGTAGAGAATTTGAGGAATTTTTATTTGGTGTCATAAAATTTGCCAGGCGTTTTTTTCTATTTTGATTAGTAAGTCATTATTAAGCCATGCTTTCTAAGATGATGTAATGGAAACAGATTATTGTGGTTTGAACTCATGATGTTGTACCGATCATTTATTCAGATTTTTGTAGTGCAACGGAACGGTTGTTGTTAGATGCTATATCAACAAACGTTTTTGAATGAGCATAGCATATAATATAATATCCAGCGTAAACTCATTTATGAGGCTGTTACTAATGCTCTCATTATGTGGCTGTTACTAATGCTCTCATTATGAGGCTGTTACTAATGCTCTCATTATGAGGCTGTTACTAATGCTCTCATTATGTGGCTGTTACTAATGCTCTCATTATGAGGCTGTTACTAATGCTCTCATTATGAGGCTGTTACTAATGCTCTCACTAGCAGTGGTTTCCTCGACTCGACGAATATTTTAGAAAGGCAGTGATCGGTCTCTGGCCATATTCATCAGCAATCAAGATAGCAGTGTTTTCAGTCGTTCTGGTAGTCCTACGTATCATGGAGTACAGTGATAGACGATAACCTGTATTTCAACTCCAAAGCAGGCTAACCGTTTCGGTAATTAATCAGATCAGTGTTGAAATCGCCGCATACAAACAGTTCAATATCTATGCTGATGATTGAATTGTAATTGTTTCTTGCAATCAGTCGATGAGCACTTTATGATTTTTCATCAAGCGGTTCGGTAATGGTTCCGTCAATTATGCTCCGAGATCTAGAGCTTATGGTTACTGAAAGACGCTCCATTTAAAGCGAAGAAAAAGAAAACAAATCAGGTTACAATACGATTATCTCTCACAAACGTGACCGCACCTCCGCTTATATCAAGAACAATCGAAGTCAAATCATTTGAACTGTGAAGACTCTGTTTATCATCAAAGTGAACAAACAGAGATCCGGGATTCATTTAAAAAAATACACCGCTCAATGTTCTGAGTTATTAAGTTCATCTATACAAAGTACTCAATGACGCCTTTGTTATCAAGTCTGGATGCAATTGCTTGAAATGACGTTGATCGGAGTCGATTTCGGGGAAAGGGTAGATGAATCTTCGTCGAGATCATTGAACATCAAGACCGAGTGTAAACTTGGTTCGGTCTAATATTGTTCCTCTTGTAGATTATGGGAAGATAACCGTATCAAATGTGCCACTGTTTTTGTGCCAATTGAAGTAACTGAAATTTTGAGGACAGAAACTTCAATTATTCCAAGTTGAAGTATGAAGCATCTTTATGGGTATCGAGATTTTAAGAGCCGAAATCACCAGTGAAGAAGTGAGTTAGTCGATTCGTGGAGTTTGTATAACTCTACGTTAAGTAAGTTGTGAAACAGCTGTAGAATAACTATCCGTGATGTCATTCAAGAAATATTCTGTACTGCCCCGTGTTTCCAAGCACTCTGTGTCAACGTATTTTTAATACAAAGCAACGGTAATTGAAACTGGACAGCTTCTGAATATTGAGTTGGCATAAAATCTGTATCCAGCTCTGAACGGTGGATTTTAATGAAAAATCTGACACACACACACACACACACACACACACACACACACACACACACACACACACACACACACACACACACACACACTCCTACACCCGCACGTACCTATACACACACACACACACACATCAACACGTACGCACCAGGAAATTAAAATAATAAAATCACAGTTGTCTTTCTATCCGGGTGGGCCTATTAGAGCAGGTGTGAGCAAACACAAGAAAAATCTACTTGGGCTGATTACAATTAACTTGCATATTTTACTGTAGTAAATAACTCGAAGACCGTCCTTCCATCAAGAAACTAAACTTTAAATAGTATCTATCATAATCCACTTTAAAAACAACGAGATTACGTTCATATATGATCAGATTCCGAGCCTCATAATCGTGCACCAGCATTGGCTCATGTATGTATTAACGCTTTGTACAAATGCACGATACTCGATATCTTGAAAGTACATCAAAGATATACAAGTCGCAAGGATGTCCGTGAAAGGTTCTCAAAAATTCCAAAATTTGTGATGCAACAGGAAATGCCTTAGTCTCCCTTGAATTACGGTATGGGAACATAGAAAACTTGAAAAAAAAAACGTTGATGCTCTGCATTCCTTGGCCTTTGAGGGTGGCCCTGTATATAGTCGCGTCTTTGGAGTTAAATGCTACAGGGATTGCCTTAATCAGACGTGAATTAGGTAATTGTAGGTTCTTCAAAAGACTCCACTGCTCCATTGATGACCAACAATTCATTCGCCTTATTCTATCTCGGTAGTGAGTTGATGTAATGCATGCAAGGCCATTGTGAGAGATCAGCATGTGGTATGTGCCACTGTCATGCAGTTACGGTAAATTACAGAATTTGAATGGTAATGAAGGTTTGCTATTTGTGTGTTACAGATGAAACTATGCATGAATTATTGTTGTCTGGAATACATCGTCCATCATTCACACACGACTAAAAATTCATGAATAATCTTTCTAATCTTAATCATATAACTTGACGGTTCTTCGAAACACACAGGTGATTGTATTTTTGTGATGAATCAACATATATTAACGTCCTCATGTGATGTGTGTTTGAAGCAGACGATGCTGTTCCTGACGTTCGTTGTCTTCTCCGTGCGTTTAAAGAAAGACATTCTGGGCGCTCACGTCCTTGATAACTTAGAGAGCAACGTATAACTGAGTTCTTTTGGTATTAATACAAACGGACCCGTCACAACCGACCCTCCTCCACAACCCATAATTTTCTACTCTCGTGGAGTCCTCTTTTATTGCGCTGACGTTAAATAAATTGGAATAGTCGATCTTGAATATTTTTTGACCATATATCCTGAAGACTGCGACTAGGAATAAGTTATGCAGTCGCAACCGCTCTTCCAATCCCCAGCAATCCCTGACTGGCACACACCACAACCCTGCAATCCCTGACTGGCGCACACCACTACCCTGCAGTGCAGAGGTCGGGGACCGGAAATTCTTGCCAACAAAGGTGGACACTCAAGAGCGGGCTGCAACCGCCTGCAAAGGCGCGACGCATACCTCAGTCACTAGAAGGCGATCTTGAGATCACCGTATATCAGATCATCCTGCATTGTCTTCTGTGTGAGGCCTGCATTGTTCGTCTTAGCAGTGGGGGGGTTGTAGGGTGTACGAAGGGTAGGTGGTGAGAAAAATGAGTGGCATTTACTTATCCACAATCTCTGGATGTCATTCGTGGAAATTCAATACAAATACTGTGCTTCCGTTAGCCGATTTGTGGAAGGGGGACGGTGGCGCCCTGATGGCTCGATTCTTTCTGGTGCTGCGGGGGTTCTGTCGAATAAATATAAACACCGGATTATTACATCTGAAAACTAGATGTGTGTTTGCTACTTTTCTCTGCCACTGCATCAAAACGAACTCGTTTTCTGCCTTTACTGATCCCTCATCTTCCTAGTACCGTGCCTCTCCATTTTAACTATCCGTCAAGTAGATTTTTCAATCATGTGCCACTGCTCAGGTCACAGCTGGAGTGGTAGTTGAGGAGTGACTATTATTTATAGTTGTCAAAGAGTCTTGAAGATATAAACCCAGCTGTTTCACAATTCCAACTGACCAGTAATGTTTGCTGAGCAACTATACGGTGAACCTGGTTAGCAGTGTGGCCCTATGACCTGTTTTCGGTGAGGTCAACAAAATTTATTTAGATGAGGCGACACCCGGCACACATATTACTTCTACACACATGTACAGTGTGAAGCTTGGAAATCCGACCATTTTCCTTCTGATTTGGGCACACATCTTCATCTTCTTGCGGGGAGCTTTGGATGACACAGAAGTACATACCCTCGAGTACTTTGATTTTGGGAATGTGGTATTTCATAGCTGACGCTGACATTCCCATGTTCGTGGCCAGGTACAGGGCTCGGGGCACGGCACAATATTGTGACTAATTTCATTAGCAGAGTATTTTGGTTAAGTCAACCGCTTTGATCTCGAACAGAGTATTGGATTTTTTTTAACATATTTCCAGAATATGCCCTGCTATGCCTCTTACTTTGATGACATTACCCCGACCTAAGACAATTTAGAACAGTGACTAAATATGATGGTGCAAGGCTTCATACTCATGATATTCATTTAAAAAAATGACACGTTTTTATGACTATACTTGCTATTTTTGTATGAAAAATTGGATGAACACTCATTTGAATCAGTTCCTCTACGACTTAACATTGAAAACTTTCACATCTCGACCAATTCTTGAAAAATGCCAGCTGGGAGCTCTTCCACATCTGGCATTCAAACCCCAGGTTGTTGCTCTCAGTGCCCAGACCTCCGATGCCACAAGCGCTGCAAGCTCAATGTCGCTGTAGACACAGACTCGTTGTCTCTGTGCCGTCGAGCCCCGTTGTCGATGTGATCTTGAATGGAGCGTCTTTCTCACGGCATAGCAGGGCAAGGGAATGGAGCGGGACCAGTTTTTCGGATTAGCCTTTTCGGGGAACTGCATCAAACAAAGAAGGCAGACTGACTGATGATAACAGTTCAGCTACGCAACAAGGCAGGCGCTCTTTGGCGAGGTGTTGCTGCTTGGTAATTGTACGGAGAGTCGCTCTTTGGCGAGGTATTGCTGCTTGGTACGTGTACGGTGAGTCGCTCTTTGGTGAGGTACTGATGCTCGTTAATTGTACGGGGCAGTCGCTCTTTGGCCAGGTATTGCTGCTTGGTAATTGTACGGGGCAGTAAAACTCCAGCTCTGCATTGCTGCAGGGTATGCAGTTTTTTATTAATAATTTCGTTCTACGAAATGTAATGCTTTTGTCACATCAATCGTCCAGTCGGGCTTATTAATACGAATAGTCTGTAGTCCTGGATCATTTTTCTGACTCAGTTGTTAAATAATGTAATAGAATAATATAAATGTTCCACACTGTCATCTCACTTGTTCACAGATTCATAAACGAAATGATACTGGATATGTTGAACTGCCATCTTGATGTACATCTTAAGCCTTGTAACTAGTTATATCATGGATGTTTAATTGTTTAATGATA